>JAODAL010061838.1:0-20086 GCA_025379985.1 Phyllomedusa bahiana | reverse complement strand
GCCCAAATCACCTTAACCATGATCCATTCTTCCGCTGTAACCCCGGAGTGGAGTATTCTAGCCCGTCCCCATATGGTCCTCGCACGTTCCTTCACGGTGAGGTGGCGTCCAGACGGACGGGTCCTACGAGGCGCAGGCTCTCAAATACTCGTGATATTACATCTCTGACCCTCATGTAATCACGTCGCCCACCCTCTCCTGTAACACCCAGGGCAGAATGGCCTAATCAGCAGCAGGAAGACTCCAATCAGCGCTGAGAGGGGGGGACGCCATTAACACCTGCACTGCCGCACTGCACCGACATTACCTGCAGCTCCACAGTGTATCACTCCCATCATCCCTGACCCCAGGAGCTCACAATCTAATCTCCTATCACACAATTATCACTCCATCATCCCTGACCCAGAGCTCACAATCTAATCTCTATCACACAATTTGTCACTCCCATCATCCCTGACCCCAAGAGCTCACAATCTAATCTATCACACACAATGTATCACTCCCACCATCCCTGACCCCAGGAGGTCACAATCTAATGTCCCTAACACACAATGTATCACTCCCACAATCCCTGACCTCAGGAGCTCAAAATCTAATCTGATATCACACAATGTATCACTCCCATCATCCCTGACCCCAGCAGCTCACAATCTAATATCACACACAATGTATCACTCCCATCATCCCTGATCCAGGAGCTCACAAATCTAGTCTCACCAGTCCTCACACAATGTATCACTCCCATCATCCCCGACCCCAGGAGCTCACAATCTAATCTCCTATCACACACAATAGTATCACTCACATCATCCCTGACCCCATGAGCTCACAATATACTCTATCACACACAATGTATCACTCCCATCATCCCTAACCCCGGGAGCTCACAATCTAATCTCCTATCACACAATGTATCACTCCCATCATCCCTGACCCCAGGAGCTCACAATCTAATATCACACACAATGTATCACTCCCATCATCCCTGATCGCAGGAGCTCACAATCTAGTCTCCCAGTCACACACAATGTATCACTCCCATCATCCCCGACCCCAGGAGCTCACAATCTAATCTCATCACACACAATGTATCACTCCCATCATCCCTGACCCCAGGAGATCACAATCTAATCTCCTATCACATCACAATGTATCACTCCCATCATCCCTGACCCCAGGAGCTCACAATCTAATCTCTATCACACACAATTTATCACACACCATCATCCCTGATCCCCAGGAGCTCACAATCTAATCTCCTATCACACACAATGTATCACTCCCATCATCCCTGACCCCAGGAGCTCACAATCAAGTCTCCCATCACACACAATGTATCACTCCCATCATCCCTGACCCCAGGAGCTCACAAACTAATCTCCAAACACACACAGTGTATCACCACCATCATCCCTGACCCCAGGAGCTCACAATTCATGTCTCACAGTCACACACAATGTATCATCACTCCCATCATCCTGACCCCAGGACTCACCAATCTTAATCTCCTATCACACACAATGTATCACTCCCATCATCCCTGACCCAGGAGTCTCAAAACTATCCTATCACACACAGTGTATCACTCCCATCATCCCTGACCCAGGAGCTCACAATCTAATCTCCTATCACACACAATGTATCACTCCCATCATCCCTGACCCCAGGAGCTCACAATCTATCTCCTTCCACCATGTATCAATCCCATCACCCTGACCCAAGGAGCTCACACAATCTAATTCCTCCCATCATCCCTGACCCCAGGAGCTCACAATCTAATCTCCTTCACACACAGTATCACTCCATCACCTGACCCCAGGAGCTCACAATCTAATCTCCATCATCCCTGACCTCAGGAGCTCACAATCTAATCTCCCATCATCCCTGACCCCAGGAGCTCACAATCTAATCTCCCATCATCCCTGACCCCAGGAGCTCACAATCTAATCTAATATCATCCCTGACCCCAGGAGCTCACAATCTAATCTAATATCATCCCTGACCCCAGGAGCTCACAATCTAATCTAATATCATCCCTGACCCCAGGAGCTCACAATCTAATCTAATATCATCCCTGACCCCAGGAGCTGTACCGTCACATTATGAACATTGCCCAGCGAATCCAGTTCAAGCTAGCAACTTCGACCTACAAGGCTCCGTATCCTCTCCCCTTCATACATCTCTGCCTTAATCTCTAAATGTCTCCCCCCACGCACTCTCCGCTCCTCACAGGACCTTCTCCTCTGCTCTCCCCTTATCAGCTCCTCACACAACCGTCTCCAAGACTTCTCCCGTGCTTCCCCCACACTCTGGAACTCACTGCCCCAACACATCAGACTCTCCCCCTCTCTCACCAGCCTCAAAAGCAACCTGAAAACCCATTTCTTCAGGAATGCCTATAACCAACATTAACCGGGTTGCACTGCTCGCCCCACAAATATGTCTGCCCTCACCTTCATGTCTCTCTTCACCCCTCCCCTGTAGATTGTAAGCCCTCGCGGGCAGGGACCTCTCTCCCTCGTAACCAGTTGTTAGTCACTTATTGTCCTTTGTAATTGTTTGAGCCAATGTTATTTATGTGCCCGCCTAAAATGTACTGCGCCTGGAATCAAGGGCGCTCCAAAATAATGTTAATAATAAAATATAATAAATGGTCATGGAGTGTGCTGTGACCTCTGCTCCGGTCCGCGGCCGCCCCTGTTCTGCTCCGCTCTGGGCCGCGGCCGCCCCTGTTCTGCTCCGCTCCGGTCCGCGGCCGCCCCTGTTCTGCTCCGCTCAGGGCCGCGGCCGCCCCTGTTCTGCTCCGCTCTGGTCCGCGGCCGCCCCTGTACTGCTCCGCTCTGGGCCGCGGCCGCCCCTGTCCTGCTCCGCTCCGGTCCACGGCCGCCCCTGTTCTGCCCCGCTCAGGGCCGCGGCCGCCGCTGTTCTGCTCCGCTCAGGGCCGCGGCCGCCCCTGTTCGGCTCCGCTCTGGGCCGCGGCCGCCCCTGTTCTGCTCCGCTCTGGGCCGCGGCCGCCCCTGTTCGCCTCCGCACAGCGCCGCGGCCGACCCTGTTCTGCTCCGCTCTGGGCCGCGGCCGCCCCTGGTCTGCTCCGCTCTGGGCTGCGGCCGCCCCTGTTCTGCTCCGCTCTGGGTTGCGGTCGCCCCTGTCCTGCTCCGCTCCGGTCCGCGGCCGCCCCTGTTCTGCTCCGCTCCGGTCCGCGGCCGCCCCTGTTCTGCTCCGCTCTGGGTTGCGGTCGCCCCGGTTCTGCTCCGCTCTGGGCCGCGGCCGCCCTGTTCTGCTCCGCTCTGGGTTGCGGTCGCCCCTGTCCTGCCTCCGCTCCGGTCCGCGACGCCGCCCCTGTTCTGCTCCGAGCTCAGGGCGCGGCCGCCATCTATTATTGCTCCGCTCTGGGCCGCGGCCGCCCCTGTTCTGCTCCGCTCTGGGCTGCGGCCGCCCCTGTTCTGCTCCGCGCTGGGTTGCGGCCGCCCCTGTTCTGCTCCGCTCTGGGCCGGGGCCCCCCCCTGTTCTGCTCCGCTCGTGGGCGCGGCAGGCTGCCCCCTGGTGCTGCCACGCTCCGGTCCGCGGCCGCCCCTGTTCTGCTGCGCTCTGGGCGGCGGCCGCCGCTGTTCTGGTCCGCTAGGTGCCGCGGGCGCCCCTGTTCTGCTCCGCTCTGGGCCGCGGCCGCCCCTGTTCTGCTCCAATCTTGGGGCTGCGGCCGCCCTGTTCTGCTCCAGCTCTGGGTTGCGCCCGCCGCCCCTGTTTGCTCCGCTTGGGCCACGGCCGGCCCTGTTCTGCTCCGCTCTGGGCCGCGGCCGCCCCTGTTCTGCTCCAATCTGGGCTGCGGCCGCCCCTGTTCTGCTCCGCTCTGGGTTGCGGCCGCCCCTGTTCTGATCCGCTCTGGGCCACGGCCGCCCTGTTCTGCTCCGCTCTGGGCCGCGGCCGCCCCTGTTCTGCTCCGCTCTTCTCAGCCGCATACTCACCTATCCTCGCTCCTGCTTCAGTCCTCGCTCTGCCTGCTTCTTAGGGCGCACATGCGGCAGCTCTTCAAGATTTAAAGGACCAGCGCGTCAGTAATCGGTTATTTGTCGGGCGCGGAGCCTGTATCTTGCTGACTCCTCCAACGCTCTCGGCCAGAGTATTGGGGCGCTTGAGTTGTCCTGTACTCACTTGCTGCTCCGTGGTGCTGCGCTCTGGTGATCCCACCGCTGCCACCAAATGTCACCGGGCCCTTACGATCAACACATAATCACAGAAATAGAGCGAGCGCAGATGTGGGGAGCAGCACCGACCTAATGTATTGATGTCGAAGGGTCCGCACCCGTCACATCCACAGAGGAGTCACGACACTGGAGCTTATCATAATAATAATCTTTATGTATATGGCGGCAACATATTCCGCAGCACTGTACAATGTAGAGGAGATAATTACAGACACAGTGAGAGCTACTTACATATGAGACACAAGGTGTGAGGGCCCTGCTCCCAAGAGCTTACAATCTAGGAGGGTGTCTGGGGGAGAAGTGCTAAATTTCATAAATATGAGGTGGTTTACATGAAAATTGGGTGACCCTGCCCCCTGACAGTACATCTTTGCTCATAGTCCTGTGAGGTGTTTGCCACAGCTCAACTCCTCGCTCTAAGAAAGTCCTCACAAAAGTGCTATACTTGGTGTCATCGCTCTCACACCGGTCCCTGGATCCAACATGGCGCCTCATGGCAAAGAACTGTCTGAGGATCTGAGATAAAGAATTGTTGCGCTAGATAAAGATGGCCGAGGCTATAAGAAGAAGCCAACACCCTGACACTGAGCTGCAGGGCGGGGGCCAACACCCTGACACTGAGCTGCAGGGCGGGGGCCAACACCCTGACACTGAGCTGCAGGGCGGGGGCCAACACCCTGACACTGAGCTGCAGGGCGGGGGCCAACACCCTGATGGGTTCCACTCAGAACAGGCCTCATCAAGGTTGACCAAAGAGCCTGAGTGCATGAGCTCAGCATCATATCCAGAGATGAGTTTTGCCAACATTGCTACAGAGGTTACAGGGGCGGGGGGTCAGCAGGTCAGTGCTCAGACCATACCCCGCACACTTCATCGGTCTGCATGACTGTCGTCCCTGAAGGAAGCCTCCTCTAAAGATGATGCACAAGAAAGACCACCAACAGTTTGTTGTAGACAAGCAGATTAAGGACATGGATTACTAGAACCACAAGGTCTGATGAGACCAAGAGAAACTTGTTTGGTTCAGATGGTGTCAGGCGTGTGTGGCAGCAACCAGGTGAGGAGGACAAAGACAAGTGTGTCTGCAGTCAGGCATGGTGGTGGGAGTGTCATGGCTTGGTGCTGCACGAGTGCTGCCGGCTGTGGGGAGCTACAGTTCATTGAGGGAACCAAGAAAGCCAACATGTCCTATGACATCCTGAAGCAGAGCATGATCCCCTCCTTCTGGGCCACAGGGCAGTATCCAACATGATAACGGCCCCAAACACCTCCAAGACCACCCCTGTGTTGCTAAAGAGAATGAGGGTGAAGGTGCTGGACTGGCCAAGTGTCTCCAGACCTAAACCCTATCGAGCATCTGTGACCTGTGAAGCTGTAGAGAGTTAAAGGAGTTGTCTCGCTACAAAGAATAGCTTTCAAAATGTAGGGAACACAAAATAAAGACATTTTCCAAATATATTGCTTTGTTCATCTGTTTTTGTTAAGGAGATACAAGTGAATTTATGACCTCCCTGGCTATTTCTGTTCCCTCAGTGACCGACCTGTAAACATCTCTCCCCCCTGATGTTTGTTCTATGTGATATCAGGGGGTGAGGTCATCACACAGGTCACAGCAGCTCTGTGCTGGCCGGCAGTAAAAAGCTTGATTTATCTAAAGTAAACAACACTAATTAGGGCTTTTGTTTGAGGGATCAGATAAAAACTCCTGCTAGTAGTTCTGGAAAGCTTCTGAGCTAATCTGAACTAATTAGCACAATGAAAACACAGAGTGGAATACACCACGGAGCTGTATGCTAATTACAGACAGTCTGAACCAGGAAGTGGCAGAGTATTTCATTCATGCATCCTATGAAACTCTGTAGGGAGACAACTCCTTTAAGGAGCTGCTGGGAAATAATGGGGCCTCACACAATGTTCACACTTTGGGCACAATTTGTCCATTTCACTTCGGGGTGTTATTCAGACTCAGTAACTTGGCTGTAGAGGTGCGGCTCCCTGAAATTGTACTGGACCAATACTCACCCCAAGAAGTCTCGTCAGACGGCGTCATCTCAGCTGAAGAGACCCTGCAGGAAGAGTCCGGACGAGCTGTATTCAGGCTGAGGTTCTCGTAGATATGCACAATGCAGTCGGTGAGAAGACCTGCCAGACCTGATGAGCACCAGCCATTCCCTAAAATGGTGGACACCAAGTGCCCATAAGGCAGGGGCAGCTGGTGACCTCAGAGCTACAGAAAATCAAGGGGGACTAATCTAGTAAATCTAACAATAATGTACATGAGTCTCACAGGTGGTGGGACGTGACTCTCTCGTCTTAAGTCCTCTCACAATACAGAAGACATTGATTAATCTTCTTACACGGAGTCAACGCTCAATCCTGGGGCTCCAATCCTAGGCGCTCTCCCTAAGGAGAGATGTTCCCTTTCTTAACCACTCATTGCCTCCCACTCAGCAACCCCAGCATCGCTTGCTCTGCACTGATGAGGGGCAAACCCCCTAAAACGGCTGTATCAGAGGGGGTGATGCTGGCTTGGAAAATTCCCTTCTTGCTTTCCAAAGACCCAGTGGGTCAAAAGAAAATTTGAGGTTTTTTTTACATTAAAAGGGGCGCTTGAGTTCTCAGTGCTTTCCCATTTCCCTTGTGCAGCGTAAAAGGGCTGAACGTTGATGGTGGCTACATTGTCAGAGGGAAGTGCTTCTGTGACCTTCCGGCTGTTGGAGACAATCTCGTGAAGCTCGAGGTTTGCTGCAGGAAGCATTCCCTGAGTTCTGGTTGGGAGAGTCATTGCGTAGACGTTCCTTTCTATAACACAACGGGCGTCAGATCCGTGGTGCTTCTCGCCCTCCTGGGTGTTAAGCCCATAGATTTAAAAAATAAAAATCTGTGGGCAATCGTTTTGAAGAATAATCGTATAGGTGCAGACTGGCAGCAAAAGCCATGCAAACACAACATCAGCAGCTCCATAGGCACCAAAAATGGTCAAACAGCACAGAAGAATTTTTGGAACAGCGTTTCTGCTAATGAAAAATATGAAAAAATGTGAGGTTCTCTGTGCACATTTCTGATCAAAAATGTAAATGCCACTACTGGGCAAGGTGCCCCCAATACAGTGGAAACCTACATAATGCTACCTTCCTGGTGTCGTTCAGACTCCACATTTTAGGGTTAGAAGGTTCCCTGTTATAAACCTGATTGTTTAAAAAAAAATTCCATGATTGCAGCAGGGAGGGGGGAAAACGTTGTCAGACACATGCACCTTCATCCGACAGTGTCACCTCTTGTTGTCCTGGTGCCACAGGAGCTTCAGGTGGTTTAAAATGCCTTCCCCCTGCTATAAAGCATTGGAACATTTTTGGATCCCCCCTAATATTCCCCAACGGCTCTTTTTCTAAAGGGGATTATCCCCCCCTCAGGGGTTTGTGGTTCAGGATGGGCCCAGAGAGGAGTAGGTTGAGCATTAGAATCAAATATGTTTTCTAATGCTATGGTATCATACGCCTGCTTTACCCCACAGATTAAAACCATTAATCCCAGATTTTTGGGCGGCGGTGTAAAAAGTCCTGGGGCCCTGTGTTATGTTTTTGGGGGGTGTGTTGATATCCAACAGCTCTGGAAGATGTGCTTAATTTTGTTGACGATCTTCTTGGATCCAGCTGCCCCTGGACCCCGGCAATTGTATACTGAATTTTTTTTCCAAAAGGGTTGAAAAAACCAAACCCAGAAGTCTTTTGCACATCCTCAAGCAACAAAATTATGTCTATCTTCTGGAAAAGAAGGCCCCTCCCAAATTTGGGGATGTTCTTTAACGTCTGAGAGATATAAAGTCCTTGAGCATTCACGGCCCATGCTAAATTTATATAGATAAATTTCACTTGACTTGGGAAGCTTTGGGGTATCTATGTAACGCTTAGTATTTGACGCCTATGTACATTTTAACCTCTAGCAGTCCCCAAATTGATACCTTGGATTATGTCAGTTACCCCTCCCCCCCCTCTTGTTGTGTTAGTTATTTGGTTCTTATTACCCGGCCCCCATAAGGGGCTATGTTGAAGTTTAGACATTTCCTTATTGTGATTTGCCCATAAGGGGGTTGCTATGCCTCACAAAATATGTTATATAGGGCCAAAGTTACCCCTTTCCTACTTTATGTTTTGCGGAACAGATTTGAAGGAAAATTGGGAATTTATGTTTGATTTTTATTAACCTGATAAAAAATTTTTTAATAAAGATACAATTGAAAAAAAAAGAATCAAATATGTTGTGCATTAAATCCACAAAATGTTTTTCCATCTTTGGTTCCTCATAAAGAGAAGGATCCAGCAATGGCTTGTTCTAGACTGTTCGGTAGCTTCTCTCTTGGAGAAGGAAGGTTCGAGGGGCTGCCCGGCTGGTGCAAGCGTCCTGCACGGTCTCCATCCTTTGGAATTCCCCTTTTTTTCTCTTTCTGGTGTTTGTTCTCTTCATTGTTGAATGGGGTAAACAAGAAGCCCGGGCAGGACCAGGCTATGTTGTTTGGGGGCTGTGTGCAAATTTTTGTTGCTCAGTTTCTCTTGTACCCGATAATGATGAGGGCACGGCTGAAAACAAGTTCTGCCACCAGTGGGCAAAATGCTTGTCTTAAAGGAAGATATCTTTGTCGCTATCTTGCCCACACAGACATTGCCTATGATAACCCGGCCTAGGTCAAGGCATTGGTGGAGCAGCATTTGGTCCATTGATTTGTTGGCGCACCGTGTGTACCCTGAGGATGTCTCTACCAGGCAGGAGCAGAATCTCTGCACTCGAGGACTGGTATTTCATTGGATATAGACTTCAGGTGAGAATGATGACGAGCGGCCTCTGGTGAAGGGATCTCCTCTTTGTTGGATCAAGATCGCCCTTGAGAGAAGCTACAAGTCCACTGGCTTTTCTTCCAGAAACCTCATTGATGCTGCCACAAGTGCCCGGGGTGTAAGGGAAGGCATCAAAGTTCTGATCCTGCAAGCGATCGGTTGCTCTGCTCATCCAAGATGCTGGACACAGTTAGAGTTTCTGGCTGTCCCTTGGGGTATACACAGACTAGACATAGATTTGCACAGGACTTGTCACCAAGGCTATTTCCCTGCTTTCCCCCCACCATGCCTTGGTGCAGCAGAAGATCGTGTAGACAGTGTAGGGTTGGGTTCAGATGGGTGAAGTGCCTGCACATGGTCCTTGCTACCACACTCTATGCACTTCATAGCAGTTTTACAGTCTTTAGCAAATGTTCAGTAGAAGCAGCTGCTGAAACACAACCCAAATTTCTATAAAAGTTCATTGCGTTCCTGAAGTTGTCTCTTTCTGAAACCAGTGCAATTCTTTAGTGGCTTCTTATGGACACAGGTGGTCGGGGTTTTCCATCTTCTCCCTCTGGTCGCTCTTGTGCTGTGTCCGTGTAGGAAGGATCTCAGTCTTTTTCATGGACCTCTGCGTTTCTTATAGTTGGAGCGTGGACTGTCAGACTAGGGTGCTGGTGAATCAGAGTGACCAGACTGGAGAAGCTTGGGTCACTCTTGGCTTCTGCAATGTTCCTGATGAACTCAGAGAAGGGAGGAAGTGAAACTTGAGTTTCCCCTTTCTATCCACTTTTCTTGAGTTCCCTATGGCAGCTTGGAAACTATTGGGTTAATGCCATGAGCTGTGTCCAGGTAGCTGAGGCCGGGTTAGTGAGGACCTGTTTTGGCCAGCAGACCACTAAGCTCCTGGAATTTCTGGTTGTCCTTGGGAAAATTTTGCAGCCGTTTAAATAGAGCATTTTCTGTGGCCTCTGAATATCCAAAGCTTCGTTCCAGTTGCTCCCAAGCCGCGATGTCTCTGGATTATCAATGTGGGTAGATCTGAGCGGCTTGAGTCGTCCTGTGGACTGTGGTCCATCGGATCAGCAGGTCTCGCTCTTTGGCAGCAGTAATGCCAAGGTTACTCATTGCAGTTGTGAACGCGCATCTGCAGCCTCTGTAGCTCTCCGGACGGTCATCAGACTTTGTGAGACCAGTCTTAGTGAGTTCATGGTGATCCATGTATTGTGCAAAGTCTTACATGTCTGTTCTGTCTGACTTTGGCCAAGGAGTTGCTGGCTGCGTAGTGTTACACTATTTGTGGAGTTCTGGGTCAGAGACATGGGCAGGTATGGTGCCGCATTGGCCTTCAACCCAAGAGATGGCTCAACGTCCATAGGTCTAGTAACATGAGGTAATGTAGCCCCTGCCTGACAGGAATCTCGCACCTTGCAGACGAATCGACTTACGACCAGATATTTGTGTATTGAGCTTGTTGAGGTTCTGGGTCCTGGTGGGTCCTGGTGGGTCCTCTTCTTCTGGGCCCGGGGGCTAGTTCCTGATAGTTTTCCTGGGTGGGTCCGGGGGCCTGGGGGTCCTTTCCTGGTCCTGAAGTGGGGGTCCTGTTTTGTGGTTTTCCCCTGCTAGTTCCTTGTGGGTCCTTCTGGGTCCTGGTGGGTCCTGCTAGTTCCTGGTGGGTCCTGCTGGTTCCTTCTTGTTCCTGGTGGGTCCATCTGGTTCCTGGTGGGTCCTGCTTTTTCCTGGTGGATCCTTCTGGGTCCTGGTTGGTACTTCTGGTTCCTGGTGGGTGCTTCTGTATCCTGGTGGGTCCTGCTTGTCCCTGGTGGATCCTTCTGTGTCCTGCTGGTCTTGTGTGACACTAGGATGACAATGTGGTCGTGTGTTGTATTGACCTGGGATGTCATGTGCTGTACACATGGGGTCTGAAGCCATTGGTCCTGGAAAGATACCTGCACTGCTGGGACTGCTTGGAGGCATCGGAGGTTCGCTTGTGTCTCTTGTGCACTTAATGCAGTAGGTGAAAAGCTGTTCATTTTGTCAGACCCGATGAGCATCAACTATTCCCTAAAATGACGGACACCCAAACTGCCTTCCTTGATGTCAGTTCTACATAAAAAAAGGGGGTTAAAGCAAACTAAAAACAAAAAAATAACGTGGCAGCATGTGAGCCAAATATCACGGGACATGACGGGTGTCCTCACTTTTGCAGTCACTTAGGGGTGTCCTCACTTTTGTCCCCATAGACATTTATGCTGTGAGTTCTTCTCTGTGATACAAGCCGGGCACTGACTACTTTACATTGTATCACTTAGGGGTGTCCTCACTTTTGCTGTCCCTTAGGGGTGTCCTCACTTTTGCTGTCCCTTAGGGGTGTCCTCACTTTTGCAGTCACTTAGGGGTGTCCTCACTTTTGTCCCCATAGACATTGATGCTGTGAGTTCTTCCCTGTGATACAAGCCGTGCACTGACTTCTTTACATTGTATCACTTAGAGGTGTCCTTACTTAGGGGTCACTTAGGGGTGTCCTCACTTTGTGGTTTGGGGGTTCTTTTTTTAGGGTGTTCTTTCCTTTACCTCGCTTTTTTCGGTCACTTAGGGTTGTCCTCACTTTTTTCAGTCCCTTGGGGTAATTTCCCCAAATTTTGTCCCCATAGACATTATGCTGTGAGTTCTCTCCTGTGATACAAGCTGCGCACTGACTATTTGCATTGATCACTTAGGGGGGCCTCACTTTTTTTTTCTGTCCCTTAGGGGTGTCCCCATTTTTCCGGCCAAATAAGGGGGAAAAGGTTTTTGCCCCGAAAAGCATAATTTCCCAAAAAAGGCCCCGAAAAAAGGGGGGGCATTGAAATAGAGGGTTAAGTAAATAAAACAAAAAAACAGCAAACTAAAAAAAAAATTTTGGGGGGCGCTTTGGCCCCCCCCCCCCCGGGGGGGGTTCCCTTTTTTCAGCCTTAGGGGGGGGCCCCTTTTTCCCGGGTTTTGCGGGGTTTCTTCTTTTTTGGGCGGGGTTTTTACAGTTCACAAGGGGGCCCCGGCGCCTTTTTGGGGGGGAAATTTTGCCCCCTTTTCCCCCCCTTTTCGCCAAGGGGCCTCACTTTTCCCCAAAGAATTGGCGTGGTTTTCCCCGGATACCCCGGCCCCTTTTTTTTTGCCCTTTGGGCCCCATTTTTGGGGGGCCTTGGGGGTGTTATTTTTTATTGGGGGTTTCCCTTTTTTGGTAAGGGGGCCTCCCTTTTGGTTTTGGGAAAAGGGCTTTTCGGACGGGGGGTTTCCCTTTTTTTGAAAGGGGGGGATCCTAACGCCCCTGAAAGCGGGTTTTCCCCGGCCCCCCAACTTTTGCTTTTTCCTTGGGGTTTTTTTTTTTCTGCCAAGGGGTGCCTTTTTGCCCCAGGGGGCCCCCCCGGGGGGGGTTTTGGGGCCCCCCCAAGAGTTTATGGGGGGTTTTTCCCCTTTTGGGGGCCAGGGCCCTAAAAAAAACCGGGGGGGGCCTGGGGGGCCCCCCCTTTAAAGGGATTTTTTTACGGAAAAAATTTTTCCTGCACAATTTTTCTTTGCAATCCCCCCCCCCCCCTTGGGGGCATTTCGTAAAATCCCCAAATGCAAAAAAAATTTCCCCCCCAAATTTTAAATCCCCAAAACCCCCAAAACCCACATGGACAAAAACCCCGGGGTTTTTTTAAAAGCACTAAAAAAAAAAGCCCAAATTTTAATTTTAAAGGAAAAAAATTTTCCCCAACCCTACCGAAGGGGAATGGTATAGTTTAACAGGTTGAAAAATTTTTCCCCGCCTACAGGCCAAAAATTTCCCTTTTTTTTTAATTTTTCCCCCCCTTTCCCCTTTGGGGAAAAAATGTTATTGTTTTAAATTAAAATTAAAAATCATTTTTTATCCCCGGGGTTTTTTTTTGGGGGTTTTTTTCCCTTTTTTCCCCCCCGGGTTCACCCTTCGGGCCCCCAAACCTCCCGGATTTGGACCAAATATCTTAGAATTCACATTTCCAGAACTCCTTATTTTAGGTATAGCAGTCCCCTCAGTTAGGGATATAGGGGCCTGAAGCAGTATTTTGGGCCAAGGCAGGGTTTAAAATATGGGGGGCCCAGGCGGGTTTTTTGGGGGGGGGGCCACGGGGGTTTGGGGGCCACGGCAGTATATGGGGGCATGAGGAGAATAAGGGGGACGAGGCGTAATAGGAACTGAGGCAGGGTTTTAAAAAGCATGGGGCGGATTAGGGGCACGAGGGAGTTTTAGGGGCCCCGGAGGTATAGGGGGGCCAAAGGGAGGGTTTAAAAGAAAAGGGCCACAGGGAGGATATGGTCATTGAGGCGTATATGGGGGGGCCCCAAAGGGAGTATAGGGGGGGACTGAGGGAGTTATAGGGGCCAAGGCGGTTATGGGGGAAAGGCAGTTATAGGGGGGACAGGCAGTATTGGGGCCCCCAGGCAGGTTATAGGGGCATTTAGGAGTTAATGGGGGGCCCAGGGAGTATATGGGGGGAAAAACAGGATATAGGGGCACTGAGGCAGATAGGGGGGGAATGAGGCGTAAAAGGGGGGCCCCGGCAGGGATTGGGGGCACAGGCAGGTTTTTGGGGGGGCCGGGAGGTTATAGGGGCAAAGGGAGGGAATGGGGCACAGGGATTTTGGGGGCCACAGGCGGGGTTGGGGGCCAAGGCAGGGATTGGGTGACAGGCAGTAAATGGGGGCACAGGCAGTATATGGGGGGCACAGGCAGGAATATGGGGGCCCAAAACAGCATATGGGGGCCCCGGCAGGATTTTGGGGACAGGCAGTATATAGGGGCCACAGACAGGGAAAATGGGGGCCACAGGCAGCATATGGGGGTTTTACAGGCAGGGATATGGGGGGCCCAGGAGGCTTTTTAGGGGGACGGCAGTTATAGGGGCCTGAGGCGGGAAAAAGCTATAAATAAAAAAAATTTTTACTCACCTTAATCCCCCGGGGAGGCGCTCCCCTCCTTTCAGCCGCGCTCCTCCGGGCCCCCTCGGGCGCAGGCCTATGAGCGCTGTGCGCCCGAGGGGCGGGCAGCGTCGCGTTACGTGATGTCATCGCGCGCTGCCCCTGAGGCACGGGCCGGGTGGGTCCTCAGCGTATGAGACCCCGGGAGCCTCGCGGTTTGGGGCTGCGGCCGACATGTTGCGGGGCGGGACGCTCGCTCTCTGCCCGAGAACCCTCTTGGGTGCGTCCAGCGGGCAATGCAGCTGAAGAGCCCGTCGGTGCTCCAGGCCCAGCGCAGAGGGGTGGATCCCCGGGGGACCCCGGGGACCCGGGGGTTTTATTCGGGGCCCGAGCCCCGAATAAAAAAAAGCTAGCGACGGGCCCCCGCCTGTGATACAAGCTGCGCAATGACTACTTTACATTGTACCATTAGGGGTGTCCTCATTTTTGTGTCTCAAAGGGGTGTCCTACTTTTGTCCCCATAGACGTTGATGCTGTGAGTTCTTCCCTGTGATACAAGCCGTGCACTGACTACTTTACATGTATCCTTAGTGGGGGTTTTGTTCCTCACTTTTGTCCCCATAGACATTGATGCTGTGAGTTCTTCCCTCTGATACAAGCCGGGCACTGACTACTTTACATTGTATCACTTAAGGGTGTCCTCATTTTTGTAGTCTCTTAGGGGTGTCTCACTTTTGTCCCCAGCAGTCAGACATTGATGCTGTGAGTTCTTCCCTCTGATACAAGCCGGGCACTGACTACTTTACATTGTATCACTTAGGGGTGTCCTCATGTTATCCACACGCCGCTGTGATCGGGTTGCAGCGTGGGGTATGAAGAGTTCTTTAGGATTCTGAGGGAACTGGGGGGGTTTGCAGTGAGTAGGGCCCTTGTAATTATCCTCTTCACAGCACACATCAAAGGTAACAGGTTCCACTGTTTAACAGGCTTTATTCAAGTCCATTCTCCATACAGTAACTTCAGTAACCATCAATGATAACAGCAATGCAAATGGCTCCTGGTATTCACACAGTATAACTGCTTACAGGGGGGTAATAAGCTCACAGATACCTGAGGGTTCACCAGTCATGCCTGTCCACTCCTGAGCTTGTGATTGCTGGCTGCTCTCTTCACTGTTGGTTGTGCAATGGCTGCAGCACACACAGGACTCTGTCTTTACTGTCAGGTGCTTCTACCTTCTTCTGTGTCCTTCACTCTGTCACATAGGACCTAAACTACCCAGAATCCACTCCTCCAACAGTGTTCCAGAAACTTCTGTCTCCTCCCCTTTCTCTACCATGCAAAAACACTAGGTTTGACTGTTCTAGTCCTGTGCTGTACAACCAACCATGCTGTGTGCTGGTACTTTGGTGCCCTCTAAGGGCCCAAGGAGAAGAAAACTAATTTACACTGATAAGAACAGTGACAGTAGAGCTTACCCCGGGTCACATTCTCCCCTTCTGGATTAATGTCGTCCTCGACATTCAGCAACTTACAGTAGTTGAGGACAGTCCATAAAGAGTATACTAGACTTTTAAATTTAGTCGGGTAGGCATTTACCTTAAATAAGTTTTATCTCTTAAGTGTTTGTTGACCCGGGCTTCAACACTCAAAAGTAGACAGTGTCTTACTTGTTCCATTTTCCCCGATTACTACAACTGTAGTTGTAACGGCTGGGTAGTGGATCCGCTGGTCCACCACAAGCGATGGTAGTTAAGCCACGCCAGGGAACGGAATCTAAGTAGCCCCCGGTTTTCACCAGAGCCCGCCGCAAAGCGGGCTGGACTTGCTGCGGCGTGAGGCTACCGGTCGTCCCCCCCTGACGTGACTTGCCTGTGGGTGGCAGCCCAGGTGCGCGTGGTACAGAGTCGTAGTCCGAGAATCGTAGTCGTAGGCAGGCAGGAGGTCAGGGCAGGCGGCAAAGGTTTGTGGTCGTGGACAGGCAGGAAGGTCAGGGCTGGCGGCAGAGGTTGTCTGTGGTCGGTAGGTCAGGAGAAAAAATCAAAATGTCGTCCAGGTATACAATGACGCAGGTGTACAGCAAGTCCCGAAACACGTCATTGACAAACTCCTGGAAAAACGGGCCGGGGGTTTTCACAGCCCAAAAGGCATCACAGATATTCGAAAAAGCCCGTCCCGTGTGTAAATTTCCGTTTTCCACTCATCCCCCTCACGAAATTTTGATGAGGTTGTAGGCTCCACTAGATCTAATTTGGTAAAGACCCCGGCTCCACGGAGGCGGTCGAAGAGCTCAGATATCAGGGGTAAAAGGTGTAGCGATTTTCACCGTTTATCTGTTTTAGCCCTCCTGTAATCAATGCACGGGGCGAAGCGAACCATCTTTTTTCTGGACGAAGAAGAAGCCGGCACCGGCAGGCGAGGGGATTTGGTTATGAACCTTTGACAAATTCTCCTGTATGTAGGCCGACATGGCTGGGTCTCGGGCACAGAGAGAGGAAGACCCTACCCCGTGGAGGGCTGGTCCCGGGAAGGAGGTCTATGGACAGTCATACGGCCGATGAGGAGGTAAATTCTCAGCCTTTTTCTCTGAGAACAAAATCTCCAAAATCCTTGGTACTCCGCTGGGGAGACCCTGTAGAAGCCTGACGGACACTGGGGAGAGCGAAGGACAAACCCGGGGGCGGGCCCCAAACAAAGTTCCTGGCCTCCGAACCCCAAAAAAGATTCGCCTGTCCTCCAGTCAAGCGTAGGGGCGTGGCGTTTCAACCAGGGTAGCCCCAACAGGATCGCGAAGAAGCGCGAGGCAGAACTTTGGGAAAGGGGTTTCCTCTGTGTGCAGGACCCCAACACGGGGGTCACTGGGCCCGGTGAATAAACCGAATGAAGTCGCTGAGGAGCTCCCCAATGACGGCAGAGATAAGCAACAGCTTTTCCAGGCGGGTCACCGGCAAGCGGTAGCGTGACACCAGAGCGACATGAATAAAGTTCCCGGCGGGAACCCGAGTCCAGGAAGGCAGAGGCCGTAGAGATAGACCCCCGTTCCGTGGTTCCCCTCCACTGGCAACAACAGTCGGGGAGAGGAGTGCTGACACCGGGGACCCTCTCCAAAACCCAAGGTGCGAGCTTTTCCCGGCCGCTGGGGACGCTGCGGACAACTCCGCGAAAAGGGTCCGGACTGGACAGTAGAGGCAAGGTTCTCCAGCCCTGCAGGGACAGTCCGACTCCGAAAAAAGGGGCCCGGGCCACCGCAGGGGTTCTTCAGTGGACACGTGAGGAGGCAGCAGAGACCCTGAAATACGGAGCCAGACGGGGGGGATAAACTGGGTTTTGTCCAAGCCCTCCGACGGAGCCCTGCGTCTCCCCCCCAAAACGCACGTCATGCGAGGGTCAGAGGGATGAGCTCACTCAACCGGGGTGGGAACCTGGCTGCGAGAGCGCCCTTTTCCCTCTGCGACAGACCCTTTAAAATGTAGACAGAGACCCCCGTCTTTCCCGTCAGCTCGGAGGCAGGGTGCGGAATTGAACTGCAAAATCCCCACAAGGAGCCCCCTTTGGCAAGTTTTGCAGCCCCGATCCGGGAAGTCCCCTTCGCGCAAGCCCCTTTTGAAAACGCTGGGGAATTCAGTGGGGGAAGGAAAGATCTGGGGGTCAACAGGGTGTTCCGGGTCCAAAGAGGGCGTCCCCCCGGCAAGGCCCTTTCCCGGGGAAAGCAACCACCACGAACGCCACCTTTGACCTTTCAAGGGAAACGGGTCGGCCATAAACCCCTGCATGGAGCACGGGACAAAACCCAAAACAAGCTTGGGCCCCCACAAACTTAAGGGCAGTGGAAGGCGAAGCTTTTTTTCGGACCCAGGGTTTTCCATTGGACGGCCGGATAGAAAAGACAACCGGCGCAGAGACGGGTTCGCGCTGGGACCCAGAGTTGGCCACATGGCGGACAGTTCCCATTGCTGGCTTGTTCGAAAATCTGTTGCGACTGTTAGGCGACATGGACGTGAAAACGCGCGTTTTGGCGGGGGCACCTTGGCGGATCCATGGGGACAAAACTGTAGGGGCTGGGTATGGACCGCTGTCCCCGCAAGCGATGGTAGTTAAGCCACGCCGGGGAACAAATCAAGTAGCCCCCGTTTTCACCAAGCCCCCGAAAAGCGGGATGGCCCTTGTGCGGGCGGAGGCTAACGGGGTCGTCCCCCCCTGCCGGACTTCCCTTTGGGGTGCAAGCCGAGGTGCACGTGGTACAATCCTAGTCCAGAACGTTCGGGCAGGCAGGAGGTCGGGGCAGGCGAAAAAGGTTTCGTGGTCGGATGGGCGGAAGGCAGGGCTGGCGCAGAGGTTCAGAGTCGAGAAAACTTAGCAAGAGGTCGGTACACGGAAAGGGGGGCAAAAAATATTTAGGAACCCCCGCTTTAGCTGGGGGACGGGCAACATAGACCAGCCAAGTGACAGTGAGCGAAAAACCTAAAAAGGGGGCGTTTTGGCAAAGCCAATAAAGGACCGGCCCTTTTAAATTTTCGGAACGAGCCCCGCCGGGGCCTTAGAAAGGGGCACATGCGCCTGGGCCAGCAGAGGGCCGGACGGACAGGAACGGGTCGGTAGTCCCCTTGCGCCGCGGGACCCCGCCTTCCTGCGGACAGCGCGCCCCCGGGCCCGGCACACACCCGGAGGCAACAGGGGGCCCGCGCCAGAGGGCGGGGGCACCCGGACTAGTACATTTTTTAGGCCTGCCCTACTAAAGGGATTTGACAACCTCAAAATTTTGACAATAATAAAGGAAAAATTAAATTTATTAAAAAACCAAAGTTTTTTATTTTTACTTGCTCGACTTTCCCTAAAAAAAGAAAAAAGAAAGCAAACAACAAAAACAAAATTTAAGTAACAATTTTCTTTAATCTTCTGCTGGAATATTTTCCGACCACTTCAACCACCAATTCCTATGCAACTAGCTAAAATTCTTTACTTTTCATCCATTGAACAACTTTTTTAACCCTTTTTTTTTTTCTTTACAAACTGGGTAGGAAAGTACTTCTCAGGGGTCCCTTTCCCCGATCGCAGAAATAAAACCTGTTTTAACTGAACAGTTCTTTGGACCGCACCCCGGGGTTCCCCCAAAAAGGGCATAAGTCAGCATCCAAAGGGTCTTCTTCTTTCCTTGGGGGGAACCTTTCTGCTTGACAATTCCCTGATTTTCTGGTTCATCAGTCTCTGAATTTCTATTCAGGATTTTCTGCGGTTCATCCCTGGGTTTAGCTTAAGAATCAACAGTCTCTAACCAACAACTGGATCTACTTTTCGGATTTTAAAACTGTTCGCTGGTTTTTTTGGTGTACTTTCTGCTTTTCACAAAACACAGCTTTTAGGATTTAAGTCCCCTTTTCTACTGCATACGGAAAAATAGGTTGATCTTCCCACTGAGCTTCTGAACATTTTCTACAAGAGGCAATACTTTAGATTTCGTTTTTTGACGGTCGTTTTTTGGGGTTTGCTTTTTAGGTTGGTCTCCTGGGGGTAGGTATCACAAGGTAGCAACAGGTTCCAGCAAGAGTCTTGGGCTTGTTACCTCCAGTTTTTAGGTTTAATCTCGTAAACTGGGCTGTGGCCCCTCTTTCCTTTGACTACACAAAGATCTTTCTTCCCATATGAACGAAGTTTTCCTGTCCAAACCCTTTTTTTTGTAATTTTTTGAATTAACCCACGGCTACCGATGTTAATTTTCTCCATTGGGCACTTCAATCAAATGTGCTTTACTTTTTGCTCTGTCCTTCCCTAACAACTTTTGAAGCAATATTAAAGCCTCTGCCATGCTTTTTTTCCATGCACGAACATATTCGGGTAAGTTTTAGGGGCTCTGACACGGGATCGAATATAAGCAATAGGGAATCGTGGGGACTGCCAAAACAAGAATGGGGAAACCTTTTTCCCTCACTTTTGTGCATTGTAGGCTGGACAAAATTTTTTTTTAAGGGTTCTTCCCCAAACTCTTTTTTTTTTCAATGTTAGAGTCTTTTTTTCCGACAGTAAGTACGTTGAAACTTCCCACCTTCCTTTTCCCCTTGTGGGGGAAGGGTTTTATGAGATCCTGAATCTGCAATCTTTCCCAACTTGGCAAAGGTTAATTTTTAAACCTCTTCCTTGGGCAAGATCAGCCTT
>JAODAL010061837.1:0-20086 GCA_025379985.1 Phyllomedusa bahiana | reverse complement strand
CTTGCTGCGCTATCTGTTTGGAAACTGCTTGGCCACAACGGTGGTGATACTGGCGACACTTCTCAAAGACACCTTGGCGGGATCCATGGCCGGATCCTACTGTGCCGGACGGGAAGTGGATCCGCTGGACCACCGCTGGCGATGGTGGAAGCCCACGCCAGGGAACGGAATCTAAGTAGGTCCCGGTATTCACCAGAGCCCGCCGCAAAGCGGATGGACTTGCTGCGGCGAGAGTCTACCAGGTCATTTCCACTGGCGGGGCTTGCCTGCGGTGGCGGCCAAGGTAGACGTAGAAACAGATTCGTCGGGCAAGCTCGTAGTGGGGGACAGGCAGAAGGTCGGGACAGGCGGCTCTGGATCGTAAACTGGACAGCAGAAGGTCAGGCCCAGGCGGCTATGGATCGTAAACGTGGACGGGCAGAAGGTTTCAGGCGGGCAAGATTCGTGTCGATAAACGTACAAGGGGGTACATACAGGGATAGACAAGACTAGCTAGGAACGCTTTCTCCAGAGTAAAACACACTAAGAATCCGGCGAGGGCCGGCGGGAAAGGGCCAACCTAAATAGGAGCAGTGCCCGGCAATACCCAATTACCGGTGCACTGCCCCTTTAAAATTTCAAACAGCCGGGCCGCGCGCGCCCTAGGGGCGGACCACGCGCCGGAGACTGGGACCGACTGAGCAGGACCGCGGCCGGGCAATTGCGCCGCGGGGACTGGGACAAGAGCGGACCCCGAACCCGACGTGCGGGACTGGGCTCCGCTGGGAGCCGCAGCACGGACGCGCCTGCGACCCGAGACAGAGGTCGCAGGGGCGTCCGTGACACTGTACTATCATAGGACCTGAGCTTCTCTACTATCATTGGGCCTGAGCGTGTACTATCAGTGGACCAAAGCTTCTCTACTATCATTGGACCTGAGCCTGTACTATCAGTGGGCCTGAGCTCTCAACTATCATCGGGGCTGAGCCTGTACGATCATAGGTCCTGAGCTTCTCTACTATCATTGGGCCTGAGCCTGTACTATCAGTGGACCTGAGCTTCTCTACTATCATTGGGCCTGAGTCTCTACTATCAGTGGACCTGAGCTTCTCTACTATCATTGGGCCTGAGCCTCTACTATCATTGGGCCTGAGCCTCTACAATCATTGGACCTGAGCTACTCTACTATCATTGGGCCTGAGTCTCTACTATCAGTGGACCTGAGCTTCTCTACTATCATTTGGGCCTACCCACTATCAATTGGCCTGAGCCCAAACAATTTACCTAGCTCTCTACAACATGGCCCAATCCTGTCCCCCAATTTTAAAATATACCCTCTCTATATCATTTGGGGGTAGCCTGCCACATCATTGGACCGACTTCCATTACATTGGGGCCTACGCCGTACTGTCACTGACCTGGCTTCTCACTATCATTGGGCCTACCTTACTATCAGTGGACCGACTTCCTACTATCATTGGGCCAAGCCCGTCTACATTTGGGGGGGACTTCTTACATCATTGGGCCTAAGCCTGTACTATCATTGGGCCTGAGCTTCTCTACTATCATTGGGCCTAAGCCTGTACTATCATTGGGCCTGAGCTTCTCTACTATCATTGGGCCTGAGCCTGTACTATTATTGGGCCTGTTGAAAGAAAAACAGCTTGTCCAGCTCAATCCAGGTAGTGGAAAAAAGTAAAAAATCCCTTTATTTATGAATACATCTTAAAAGCGAAAAAACAACCTCATGCCGTGATAACACCCTAATGCGTTTCGGAAACAATATCCTTAGTCATAGCGTGTCTAAACTAGAAAGGAAAATGATTTATATAGGAATACCTAGACACATGATCAAATTAGGAAATTGCTATTAAACCCTAGCATGACCTATACACAACACAAAAATTAAAATCCATTTGAAAAACCAACAACGGTACTCAAGTTTGATATAATATGTCAAGTCTCTTATTAAGACCTAGGGGATAACTGAACCCATCTGTAGATCCCCCAAGCCTCCTATTTAATAGTTTTTTGCGATAATCCCCCCCTCTCACAGGTCTGAACACCCTCTCCAAACCTCCACATGAAAAAGCGTAATCTCCCTTGTGCTTATCAAAAAAGTGTTAAGAGCCATAGTACCCCTCCCTGTAACGCTTACTATGTCAGATAAATGTGCGACGAAACAATTTTAATGCAGTATACGTACTACCTATTTACTAAAAGATGGCATAGAGTGCAGGTTATCATATATACAACGTTTTTTCGTATTGCAGTTTATATAAGATAAAATAATAAATTTCTTATTATGTGTTGTAATTCAAAAAACATTGTAACCTGCATATAACCGCACAAAAGTACACTGAGTATGACCACATTTATATGAAACCTTTCTGTGTAACCAAAAAGAAGTTCCAACTTGGAGTCTGACAAAAACAAACTAAAGGGGAAAACAGAGAACCCAAAGTCTGACCTTTCCGGGAAACATATTTAACCACTTCTCCCTCCAGTACATTCCTAATATTCTGCTGACAAAATAAAATAGGCAAATTCTTTTTTACTATTTCTACGATCTCTTTAAACTGAGGACAATATTGGGTAGAAAATACTATACTATTGGACATATGATCATCCTTACAAGGGGCTATAACAAATCTTCCCTACTATACCTAGCCACTTTATTTTTGGCTCTATTTAATATTCCACTGGGGATAACCTCTCTGACCCCAAAAGAGCCCCAAACCTCTCGTTCATATTCCTCAAAATTTATCCGAGATAGAACAATGTCTTTTAATTCTCATTAGGAAGATTCTGAAAACATGGGGTGGGTGACATGACCTGGCTTGTAGAATCGAATTTCTAGCTATAGACTTGCGATAAGGAAAAACATCAAATCCTCCATCTAAATTTCCCCTTCAAAGTAACCCTCTAGATAGTTTATTATATTATGTTGCCATTCCATCGTAAAACGGAGGTTTTATGTCATTTGAATTTACATATTGTTCAAATTCAAAGGCTTCACTCTTCCGTCCCCCCCCCACACCAGGGCAGGGCGTCTATATAACGACCATACCACCTGATGTGGAGAGGTACAGCAATCTGCAGAGAAAAAAACCTTTCCCCCATGCTCCATGAAAATGTTCGCCAATGAGGGCGAAAATTCGCCCCCATTGACGAATCCTGGCACTGCACAAAAAAAAACCCTATCAAAACTGAAATATTTTTTGTTTCAACAAAAAAGTCGACCGCCATTACCACAAACTCATTAACTTTTAGTATGTTGACTAAAAGTACAAGATGCGCTCAGGACCCGCAAAGCATATTCAATGAGGAATCGAAGGATATAAACTCACAACATCGCAAGACACCCATGACGAATTGGGTCCCCATGGTGCCTGGGCCATGATTGTCACCAAACTCTTGGAGTCCTTTAAAAGCCCTTTGGAAGATCTAAAACCAGTTGGCTGCAAATGTCACCACCCAAGCCCCCAATAACTCACCTAACGAACCTAATTCCAGCAACAAATAGTTCTACCGCGGTGGAAAGGTCGCTTGTGAATTTTGGGAGGGAATGGAATACCGGACTACCGGATGTTCTACAAAAAAATTTTTCCGCCAATTGGGTTGTAATGGCACCCATAGACACACCATCCGACAACAATTTCCTTAACTTGATTTTAAAGGATTCAGTGGGGTCGAATGTAAAAGGCCGGGACGTGTGAACATCCCCCAATAATTCCAAGTTAAGCTCTTTATATAAACCCGCATTTAGCCCAAAACTATTCCCCCCCTTTTACCGCCGCACTACTAATTAAAAACTTTGTTCTCCCCTGATTTGTTTTAACGCGTCTTTCTCCTTTCTAGAAATATTAGAACTAGAGTGACCAGTTTTCAATTTTATCTTGTAATCGTAAGAGATCACATTCTACATTTCCTGAATAAATCATAGACCTATAGGACGCGAACAATAGGGTAAAAATCACTTTTCCTTTTTTCACTCTAGTAGGGCATGGAATGGGGGGAAAACAAGACCTTCACTCTGCAGGTCCCCGTAAGGAAACTAGATTACAAATATCCTGAATGTATGGTAAATAGCATTAGTTGGGGTAGATCCCTGTTCACACCCAGCATTACCTCATCAAAATCTAAATCAGAATACTGAAAAATTATTCTGAGAGTTATTTTTCTGCGAATCTATTAATGTCCATCAAAGTATTATAAAAATCGAAGTCTTAGTTTTTGGGAAAAAAACCCAGTCCTTTGGATAATATAGAAATCTGTGCCTCCGTCAAAATGTAATTAGACAAGTTAATCACAGGTGATTCTAGATTCTCCGCCTCCGCGAATTGCCGCATTGATTTTTTATGCTTTCTTCCAGATCTTCTATGCGTTTTTTGACTGGGTTTTTAGAACCTTCGCATTTCTTTTAGATGGTATAAAAGTCAATCCACTACATCGATTTGAATGGGCTGATAAATCCTCTGACATTGAAGTGGCCGAATTCTCACTGACGTATTCAATCCGGAAAAGAAACATTATTTCTTCTATTCGCCCTGTATGGTCTCGCGGAGCGTTGATTCTTTAAAATAGATCGGGGGGTGGACGTATCATAATGCCAAGTATAAACTTTGTTATTCTCATAGTCCATTGTATCCCTTTGAAATTTGCGTTTTTTATAGGTAACAATGGAATCTTCCAATTTTTGTATCTTTATATTCATCTTATCATATAACTCCTTATATTTAGCCGATGTCTCATAGGAGCACATAGAAATTTTAAGCTTGTAATTTCCTGATTGATATTCTGCCGTAAAATGTCTTCTTTTTTAATCAAAAGCGCATCAATCTAGTAAAACCTCGCTAAAATCGATTTCCACTCATCTGTAAACTTTTGGAAAAAGGAACGGGTTGGGAAATTTCTTGCCCGCAATTCCCGCTGTATCTTTTTTCTTATCCACAAAATTCTGTAGTGTGGTTTTACCCACCATAAAACGCAGGTTCTTTGCATTTAAACTTCCAATTTTTCCACCTTTGAGGTATCAAATCTTCTCAAAACCTGACTACCCCCAACCCTGAGCGAAAAAATATCGCTGCTTTCTTTAGTCTGCAGAGACCGCAAGCAAAGAATCATCTTGCTGACCTGTGAGTAGAAGACATTGGGCCTACTTCTCTACTACATGGCCAACCTTCCTCCATTAGAAGTAGAACTTCCACATTTTTGGGCCTAGCCGCCTTCATAAATGGACCTGATTTCACTTTTACATTGACCCTATCCCCTGTCCCCAAAAGAAAGCTGAACTTCTCTACTATCATTGGCCGACCTATACATCTGGGACCTATTTTTCCTACTATCTTTGGGGGCCTAAAACCGTACAATAGTGACCTGAGCCTTCTCTACTATCATTGGCCTGACCTGACTACAAACCTGAGCTTCTCTACATCTTGGGCCAACCCTTTACTATCAGTGACCGAGCTTCTCTACTATCTTTGGGCCTAGTCGTACTACTTTTGGGGCCGAGTTTCTCTACTATCATTAGGTTTGAGCTGTACATCATTGGCCCAGCTTCTCTACTACTTGCCTATGGTACTATCAGGGGCCCCTGAGCTTCTCTACATCTTTGGGCCCCTGAACCTGTCCCCCACAGGGGCCCTATTTCCTACAACATTGGCGCGAATCCTGTTCCCATCTTGGGGCCTGATTTTTCTCACATCAGGGCCTACCCTTTTTCCGCCATCAGGGGCCTTGATTTTCTCTACTATCTTTTGCCAACTTGTTCTCCATCAGGGGCCGAGTTTCCTAATCTTGGACCAAACCTTCCCCCATCATAAAAAGAACTCTCACTATCTGGGCTAAGCCTGTACATCTTTGGGTCCTGAGACTTTTTCCCCATCAGGGGCCATGAGCTTCTCTACCACAAACCTTTTTGGGTAACCTCCCTATTTTTACTCTTTATATTTATGGATGAATAAAGATTTCATGGTTTTTACCCTGCTGGTTTTTCAATTTTTGTTTGGTCGAACGGGAGACTGCCGACTTCCCCCATGTGGACAAAAAACAGAGGGATGGGTGAAAAGGGAAAAATGCAGAATGTACGGACTATACTTTATATTGATGTATACAATGATGGGGGAAACCGTGCCTGGTGACCTATAAAATTCCTTTGACCTTCCAGCCCGGGTCCCGGGACAGGGGGGCCATCCCAAAGGGGGAGACCCCACAGACCCGGGCCCCGGGCCTTTGCGTCAGGTCGGGGGCGGACGCGCCCCGGGGAAATGTGGGGAGACCGGAATATATACCCAGACCTCGCCCCACGGAACAGTCACGCGACAGCAGTGGGAACATCCCACCCTCCCTGCCTCTTTTTGGGTTTAGCTGGGGGTTTATTACAGGAGGTTGATCAAGTTGACTGAGTATGGATCGTTTTTTGGACAGATGTCCAGTAGCTGGGGGTTTGGGGCCCCTTGGAGTCGGGAAAGTTGTGGGGGATCAGGCCAGCTTGGCTCCCGGGTTTTTTTGGGTGGCAGGGGTGGCAAGGTTTGGGGCTCCACAGGGCAGGGGGCCTTGGGAGCAGGTTACTGTACGGTTTACCGCCTGAGGTGGTTTTTTGGTCCCCTTTAACCGGGGTAAAGGCGGGGTTAAAAAAAACTACGGTGAAAAAGGATTCCCCCAGGCCTGTCCTATGGTTTATCATGCTCCAAGGACTTCACCCCAAAGTTGGTTCTTATAGATTTTTTGGGGAAAGTGCGGGAAGGTTTTGGAGTTGGGGTTTGGGAAAAAGGGTTTTATTTGGGCTATACTCATTGCAATAGTTGTTTATTTTTTGTCTGTTAAATAAACGGCTGCTGGGCCCTTTTTATCCAACCAAGGTCTCGGTGTTTTCCTTGGGGGAAGGGGGTTTTTGGGTTTTTTGGAAAATTGGTCAGGGTTTGGCAAAAGGGTGGCATTGCCTAGGGGCGGTTGGGATACAATTCTGGGACCGTGTCCAAATGAACATACAAAAAGATCCGGTGACCGTGTCTTGAGTGATGTATACAATACCCCCCTTACTTTGCCTTACAGCCAAATAGAAAACATTACGCAGTGTCATCTAGAACATGGGCCCATTGTTTTGCCCCCTTGACCGTGGACATTGGTCCTGATATCTGCACTGCCCAGGCCCCAGATCTCATAGCGCTGCTTTGCAGTCAATTGTTTTAGTTTCTTTCTTGTGATTGCAAAACTTCAAACTCAAACCTCCAGCCGCCCCCTTACACTCATATCAACCGAGCCAATTTCCGGGCAACCAAAGGAAAAACTAGACTTTCCTGTCAGGTTCTGCTCAAAACAAAGTTTTTTCTTCGTTTCCCCCAATATTTTTATACACACACACCAAGAGTAAAAAGGACCCGAGCCGATGGGCGTCCCATCTTGGAAGATGATTAATCTCCCCCCATCATCTACTCTTTTTGGGGTGTCCTAAGAACACGCAAAAAAACTACAGGTCCATAGATTCCCCTAGGCTTTGGTTACATGCAAAAAGCCAAACTATTTTTATATTTTTGTGCCGCAGCTGCTGAGTGCCCCCCACCCCCTAGAAATGGAAAGTCCTTCAAAAAAGGGAAATAAGTGGGTGTAGGAGTCTCTGGATCCATCACCTGCCATTTCTTTTGAGAAGACACCTATTTTCCAAGTTTTTCCCGGACATCCCCAAAAGAGTATAAAAACAAAAACAGATGCCAAAGATTCCACCTGGATGCATCTAGAAGGGCCACAGCTATGTTATATATTCTAGATGCTGCCACCGAGATGTTTAGGAGCTCCAAAGGTTGTCTATAAAGAGTACATAAATTCACATTTAATGCCTGGTTACAGACAGGACCACAGTAATTTATAGATTCTAAATTTAAAAAAAGTGTGGTCCAGCTTGGGGGGAAACAGGGGAAACCCCACCGGGAAGATGGGGTTGTGCCCCTTCCTGGAAAAAGATTGGGGGGTGTCCAGCCGGGGGAGATCACGTGTGCCCAAAGCCTGGGGATATCAGGTTTTGTCCGGGCCTGGGGAACAGGTGTTCCACCCCGGGGGAGGACCCACGGGGTTCCGCCTGGGAGGATCACTGTTGTCCAGGCGGGGGGGGAAAATGGGTGTCCCCAAAGGGGGGGAGGACCCGGTTTTCCCACCCTTGGGAGCATCGGGGTGTGCCCGCAGGGGGGAGATCAGGTTTTTCCCAGCCTTGGAAAAACAATGGTCAAGCCGGGGAAGATCAGGTGGGGTCCAGCCGGGGAAGACCCTTTGTTTTGAACCCGGGGGAAAAACCCGGGTGTGTCCACCCGGCTAAATCGGGGTTGTCCAGGCTGGGGAAAAGATCATGGGGGTGTTCCACCTTGGATAGATCAAATTTTGTCCAGCCGGAGAGGGAAAAAAGCGTGTGAAATGCAGCCAGGAGGATCGGGTTTTTCCCAGCCCGGGGGAAGATCAAGCGTTGCGCCGGGAAAAAGACCAAGCGTGTGCACCCGGGGAGGACCCAGGTTTTCCAGCCCGAGGAAGATCAAGTGTGTGCAGCCTGGAGAAGATCAAGCGTGTGCAGCCGGGGGAGGATCAGGGATGTCCAGCCTGGGGAAGACAGGGTTTAAAAAGCCGGGTGAAGAAAAAGAATTCAGCCTGAGTAGGATGGGGGATGTCCAGCCGGGGGGGAAATGGGGGTTGTTTTCCGAGGGAAATCAAATATATCTTTCCGGGGGGGAATCGGGTGTTCCACCCTTTTGGGGAGATCAGGAATGTCCACCCCTTGGGGGGGAGGGGGTTTGCCCAAAGCCTGGGGGAAAATTCCAGGTTGGGGTCCACCCTGGAGGGGGATCGGGTTGTTTCCACCGGGGGAGGATCGGGGGTTGTGTCCACCGGGGGGAAAATCAGGTTGCCCCACCGGGGGGGAAAACCCGGGAAAAGTCCGCCTGGGGAGACGGGAAATTTTCCCCGGGGGGAGATCAGGGGGTGTCCAGCCTGGGGAGGATCAGGTGTGTACTCCCGGGGAGATCAGGTGGGCCCCGGGCCTGGGGAGATAAATTTTGTGTCCAGCCTGGGGAGGATAAAGGGGGTGTCCCAGCCTGGGGGGATCAGTGTTCCAGCCGGGGGAGTTTAAAGGTGTGTCCACTCTGGGGGAGATCAGGTGTGTTCAGCCTGGGGGAGATCAGGTATGTCCAGCCTGGGGGAGATCAGGTGTGTCCAGCCTGGGGAGGATCAGGTGTGTTCAGCCTGGGGGAATAAAGGTGTGTCCACCCGGGGGAAAGGGATCGGGTTTAATGTCCAGCCAGGGGAGGATCAGGTGTGTCCAGTCTGGGGGAATCGGGTTTGGCCCCCCACCCGGGGGGGATCGGGTGGTCCAGCCTGGGGGATCAGGGGGTTTTTCCAGCCGGGGGGGAGATATGTGTGCCCCCAGCCTGGGGAGGATCAGGTGTGCCCCCACCCTGGGGGAATCGGGGTTTTTGGGGTCCACCTTGGGGGGTCAGGGTGGCCCAAACCCGGGGGAGATCGGGTTTAAGTCCAGCCCGGGGGGAACCCGGTGCCCCCGGGCTGGCAAAGAAAAGGTTTTGCCCCCACCTGGAGAAATCGGGTTTTTTTTACAGAAAGGGGAAAGGTCAATTTGGGTGCCCCCTCGGGGGAAGATCAGGTGTGTGAAGCCTAGAGAAGATCACACTGTATGATTATTTTACTAAAATGTGATGTGTATAAAAGGTTAATTATTATATAGGTGTTTTTTATATTTTGGTATTAATTAATGTATTTCCCAGTGTAAATGGGCCGGGTTCCTTTCCCTCCAAAATAAAGCCCCACCCTGCGTTTTTTTCTCCCTCTCTGACATAAAATCAAAAAAAAACCCGGGAATGACCCCAGACTTTTTGCAAGCCACAAATTCTGCCTGTATCTTGGTTTGTTTTCCCTTTAAAAGACTTTTCCCATAAAGTTACACACAGAAGCAGTTTTTTGTTGTTGGGGGGGTGCTATAAAATACTTCCACAAGCTGGTGGGCAAATTTAACTCAATGTTGCCAATAAACCTATCAGAAGCTTCCAAAACCCCTTGACCTCAACAAATGGGGGGGGGGCCAAAATTTGGTTTTTAAAAGGGGGAAAAAGGTCCCCCCCCCCCCCACCCCATTTGGTAGGGAAACTGCTGATTTGCAGAAAGTAAAAAAAAAGGCCTTAAAAAATTTTCCCCCTCTAAATTTTTCCCTGTTTTTGGGGAAAAAGAAAAAATTTTTTTGGTTTCCCTAATTGCCCAAAAATGGGGAAGGTTTATTCGGGTTTTCATGTCAAAAGAGGGGAAAAAAAAAACCCAGAATTTGGGCTTTAATAGAGGGTAGGGAAAAACCCCTGCAAAAGGGGGCCCTTAAAATTTTAAAGGGGGAGGGAAAAAAACCGCAGATGGGGCTTTATATAGAGGGGGGGGGAGAAACCTGCAGTTTTGGGGCTTTATAAAGAGAGGGGAGAAACCTGCAGATGGGGTTTTTAAATATGGGGGGTGGGGAAGAAACCTGCAAATGGCTTTATATAGAGGGGGGAGAAACCTGCAAAATGGTTTTATATAGGGGGAGGGGAAAAACCCTGCAGATAGGCTTTTTATGGGGGGGGGGGAGAAACCTGCAGAGGGAAATTTTTAATATGGGAGGGGAGGAAGAAACCTCAAAATGGGGCTTTAATAGGGGGAGGGAGAAAACCTGCAATGGGGTTTTAAAAATAGAGGGGGGAAAACCTGCAATGGGACTTTATATAGAGGGGGAGGAAAAAACCCTGAAAGGGGGGGCCCTTTATATGGGGGGAGGAGGAAAACCTGCAATGGGGGCTTTATATAAGGGGGGAGGAAAACCTGCCGAGGGGATTTTATATAAGGGAAAGAAAAAACCCTTTGCGGGATGGGGCTTTATATAAGGGGGGGAAAAACCCCTGCAGAAGGTCTTTAAAAAAGGGGGGGAGAAACATGCAGGGGGGCTTTAAATGAGGGGAGGGAGAAACCGCGGGAGGGGCCCTTTTAAAATATGGGGAGGGAGAAACCTGCAAAATGGGCTTTATTGGGGGGGAAAAGGGAAAAACCTTTCAGTTTTGGGGCTTTAATATAAGGGGAGGGAAAAACCCTTTCAATGGGCTTTATAAAGAGGGGGGGAAAGAAACCTGCAGTTGGGGCTTTATATAGAGGGGGGGGAAAAATACTGCTGATGGGGCTTTATAAAGACGGAGGGAAAACCTGCAGGGGGGGGCTTTAATATAGAGGGAGAGAAAAACCGAATGGGTTTATAAAAGAGGGGGGAGAAACCTCAGAGGGGCTTTAAATTGGGAGGGGGAAAACCTGCAGAGGGGCTTTATATAGAGGGGGAAAACCTGAAGAGGGGGATTTATATAGGGGGGGATGGAGCCCTGCGGGTTTTCAGTGTATGTTTTTATGTTATATAACACTATGGGCCCAAGGAGCGACGTCTCTCTTCATGGTCTTGTCTCCTCGCTGACCATCTCTGAGTATTCTCTGCACGGTCGGATTGAACACTTCTTCTCTCTCTCTTGTCATCCTATATCTGCAGAATGAACCAACCCAAAAACCCAAAATTCCGCAACCCAAATGAAGACCCGACGCTTCATCACCTTTAAGACCAAAAGGGTTCAAAGGGAAGAAAAGGTCAAAGAAGTGGCCAAAAGCAGACAGCGAGGAAAAACCGCTCAGGTGAAAAAGCCACGCACTAAGAGAACGAAACAGAAAGCTATATACAAAAAACACAGATATTTTATTTTAATATATAATATAATAAAATTATATATATATTTTATATATAATAAAATATATATATATATATATAAAAAACACATATGCAAAAACACCATACAGAAAACCACCACGGACCTATATACTATAAAACACCATCCAGAATACTACCACAGACCAAAACAATAAAAAAAAACCCAGTATACTGACCACTGACCTATATACTATAAACACCAAACAGAATACGACCAATGAATAAAAACATAAAACACCATCCCAAAAACCCTAAACCACACAAAATTGTAACAATTTAATAAAAACCCATACATATATTTGCCCACAAACCTATAAAAACATATCACCAAACTTTAAAATTTGGAAAAACCCAACCTAAAATTACTTTTAATACACCATACGGGAAATAATAGCCCCAAGGGGGACCAAATAAAACTTATACACACTATACGGGTAAAAACTGGCCAATAAAACCCCTATTTTAACAAATTAAAAACCCCAATACAGAAATATTTGACCACTAACCTATACACTAAAAAAACCACCTTTCCCCTTATAAACGGACCACTAATTTTATAACTATATATCCCAAAACAGAATTCGCCCAAATTTGCCCCTTAAAAATATTTATATACACCATATGGGTATACTGCCCACTAACCCAATACACTTTTAAAACACTATACAGTAAAACGACCCCCTGACGTATATACTATAAACCATACAGTATACTAGCCCCCTTTAAAACAAAATAAAATATATACCCCCAACCGGGGTAATGACCAAAAATTACATAACCCCATAAGAAACTGCCCACAAATCTATATACTAAAACACTAAAACCAAAAAACTAACCCACAAAACAAATAAACAATAAAAAACCCCAATACGGGGTAAAAAAAAACCACTGCCCTATAAACTAAAAAACACCCCTACATTATACTGCCACGGGCCATTATATACTTTTAAATACACCCAAAAGGGATAATACGGGACCCACTAACCTATATAATTAAAAACCCCAAATACATGTAAGCCCCAAAATATTAATATAACCCATACAGTATACTGCCCAAACAAATCAATAAAACCTATATACCCCCTATACAGTATACTAAACCACTAACCTATACACAAATAATACACCAAACGGGTATACGGCCCCAATGACCTAAAATTTTATATACCCCTTACGGGATTTAAACTAAACCCATTTTGACATAAATACAATATAAACTATCCCAGAAACACTGCCCCACAGACATTAAAACTATATACACCCTACACTATACTGACCACTGACATATATACTATATAAACCATACAGTATACTGACCACTGACCTATATACTATATACACCAGACAGAATACTGACCACTGACCTATATACTATATACACCATACAGAATACTGACCACAGACCTATATACAAATATACACCCATACGGTATCCCGCCCCAAAATAAGAAAAAAATACTTTAAAATTACCCCCATACAGTAAAAAACTGACCCCCAAAAACCTATATAGTATATCACCATAAAAGTTATACTTTGGCCCAAAAAAAACCTATATATTTAAAAACTCCTACAGTAAACGGGCCCCAAATGACCTATAACCCACTATACAGTAATACGGGGCCAATGACCAAATATATTTATAAACACCATATTGTATACGGGACCACTAACCTTACACAAATAACAGTATCCCTTGACCACTACTTTAAATATTTTATATAAAATATAATATATATATATATAAATATATTATATACACCAAACAAATTTTAAACCCAAACTGAAAATATATACTATTTTCCCCAAATACGTATACGGGACCACGGGACCATATACTATATACACCCTACAGTATACTGACCACTGACATATAAACAAATACACCATACAGTAAAACTGACCACAAACCCAATATAATATATACACCATACAGTGTAATGACCATATTACTATATACACCATACAGTATACTGACCACTGACCTATATACACTATACAGTATACTGTCCACTAACCTATACACTATATACACCATACAGTAAAACGACCAATGCCCCTATATACAATAAACCCCAAATAAAAGTACACGGGGCCAATGACCTATATACTATATACACCATACAGTATACTGACACCTCACATATATACTATATACATCATACAGTATACTGACCACTGACCTATATACTATATACACCCTACAGTATACTGACCACTGACATATATACTATATACACCATACAGTATACTGACCACTGACCTATATGCTATATACACCATATTCAGTATACTAAACCCAATGCCCCTAAAAATTACTATAAAACCCCATAAAAGTAAAAGGGACCATGCCCTATATACTTTTTTAAAACCATACAAAAATGCCCAAATAAACCTATACCTATATACACCATACAGTAAACGACCCCCTGACCTATAACAATAAAAAAACCATCCCGAAAAAATTTGCCCAAATAAACCTATATCCCTATATACACCATACAGAATACTGACCACTGACCTATATACTATATACACCCCATACAGTAAAAACGGCCCACTGACTTTATTTACTAGGTCCCGCAAACAATATTTACTGTGTAAAGCTTCAATGCATTTGGGACCCCCATTTTGGGACCTTCCTGGGGTTCCTTAGGTCCGGGATCGCCACTTTGGAAAAAGGGCCCTGGCGGCTGACACAAGGGTTCTCTTTAAGTCTGGTCTCCCCCAGCCTTTTAATTTTTTGCAACACAGGAAAACGTTTACAGTATACAAAAAAAAAAAACCCCAAGGCCCGTCTGGGGCCACAAAAACTCCACGGACCATTAGAGACCCTCTTTTAATCTCTGACCGGGACCTACAGACAGTACTTTTTGACATAAATTTTAGATTTTTCCTCAAGCCGGGGGGATAAAAGCCCTCTCAGCTCCTCTCTGCTCCACTCTCATTAGAAAAGCCAAAATTCCCCCGATTACCGGGAGGGGCCGGGCTTCAAATAGGTCTCCGGGGTGTTCCAAAACCCCGTCCTGGAACTTTTGGGGAGCGAAACCCACCCAAGGGGTATCCCCCGGGCCCCCGGGAAAAGAAACCCCAAAAAAACTACCGCATTGCACCCTTCCCCAGCTAACTGGGGTCAAAAATTTGGGTTTTACTGACACCAAATTTTTGCCTTTCCCCCACCAAAACCATTTTTTTGGGGGCCCACGACTGCAGTAGGTAAAACCTGCTGAAATTCCACCTTTTGGGGCGGGAAAACTTTGCGACTCCCCTGCGTTCCCTCTGCCACATACCCCCCCCCTTTTGATAAATGGCCATAGGCTTTCCCTAAACCCTCTACCAACCCCCCCTCCGGGGAAAAAGCTCCTATTTTGGGGGTACATTTTAAACTGTCAAACTTCCCAAATTTTCCCTGGGGGGGTAACCATACCCCTAAAGGGGAACTATCCCTCCTTTTTTCACACCCTTAGAAGTTCTTTTCCCCCCCCAAACATGCAAAATCTTTCCCACCTTTTTCTCTGCTATCCCCCTGTCCCGTGGTCTCCAACTTTCCCGCTGCACACAAACCGGGAAACATTTCGACCTTCCAGGGTTTTTCACCTTCTCCTTTGGGGACCTGTCCCTTTAAAGGGGAACAACCCCCTAAAAATCTGCTGCTTTTTCCCAAAAAAAAAACCAGTGCACTCACCATAACCATGGGGGTACTTCCATAGACTTTTTAAAACACAGCATTTTCCACGGTCCCCTAGCCCAGGCTCTGCAGGACTACTGTAAAACCTATGCTTTTTTGGGCCCTCCCCCAGGCTTTCCCGGGAATCAAATGGGCCCATCCCCCTTACCTGAGGGGTCGACTACCTCATTTACTTTTTTTTGAACCAACCCAAACCCCCTTGAGGGGTTTAAAAGCCTTCACTTAACCCCAACATGGGCAAAGGAGGCCCCGTGGGGGGGGGTTTTGGACTTTTTATCACATGGGCGTCACCCGTCATTGCAAGTATTTTTCCCTTTATTTACCATCCCCCCACAGCTTTACTTCCCTCTAAGCGGGGGAAAAGCACCCAGGCCTCTGCAAAACCCCGAAAACAAAACCACATTTTTACCTCCTATTAAAAGCAGGTGCATTTTTTTCCACCAACCCAAGATTTACCTACAACTGGGTTTTAAAAACTTTAAAACGTTCCAACAGAGCCCCCGTCCCCTTAAAACTCTGTTTCAGACATTTCTACACTGGCCCCCTGACTACAGCCCTTTTGGGGCCCCCTTCTTGCCTTGGGGGAACGGGCCCGCAACTTCTCAAAGGGAACCTGGTCTTTTCTTTACTGAAAAAAACCAAATTTTAGGGGTTTTTAACCTCTTAAAAAAGGCCCCCATCATTGTGGTTTTCATGGGCAACTTTTGCCACCTTTTTGGGACCCTTTTCCCCGTACTTAAACCCCGGGGTTTACTGACAATTTCCCCTCTCTAGGGGAACCCAAAATTTTCATTTCCCCCCCTTACATTAAACCGGACACATCACTAGGTCTGAGGATTCCTTCATCCCCCCCCTTCCCTCCCCAAGGGTTTTAAAAAATACACCCACCTCTGAGGTGGGCCAGCCCGGCCCCACTTTCCCGCTTTAAAAACATGGGGAAAACTTCCCCCCATTTCTCCTGTATCTGGGCCCCCTATTAAAAATCACAAATCCCTCAGACCAATTGGGACATTGTCTACACAATCCCCACCAAACCCCTAGTCCCCTATTTCCGCCTTCCCTTTTTGGAAAAAACCCGGGTTTAAAATGCCTTAAAAATCTGTCAACTCACCTAGGGCATCAGGGGAACCCAAATTAAAATATTTACCCTTTCCTTATCACGCTGTAAAAATTTTCCCATGGGCAAAATCAGGCACACATTCCCCGGGCACCCCCCTCAAACGGTTCTGTTCCCGCCTTACAGTAATGGGGTGGAGATATTGTTTTCCAAACCCTCTCCCGTAATGGTCACCATAGGAGCATGCTCAGTTTTTTTGGACCAGGGATCTCTTGTATACCATCCATTTTACCCCAGTGCGGTAGGAAAAATCAGATTTGTCCCCGCACATAACAAAGCTATCCCGGTTCCCAAACACCATCACATTCTCGCTCTTGTCATCCCAAACCCCCCTTTAAAACCCAGCCAAACCCTTTATTTGCGGGTTTTTTCCCTTTCCCCCCTTTTTTGGGAAAAAAACCTTTTTTAAAATCACTTCACAAGAAACGCACTGACAGCGCACCTCCAAAAGGGGGCTATCCACTACAGGACCCACATCACCTTTTGGGAACTCGCGCTGCTCTCCCCCAGACCTCTAGGGGGACCCTGAGCTAATCCCCCTACTGCTATCAGTGTAGCCTCTAGTTTTTACACTTTGGGAATCCCTTGAGTTTATACAAGAGCTGCAAATAGGGAAACCCCTTCCCCAGGTTGCTATTACCTTTTTGGAAATCATACCAACTGCATTTTTCCTTTACCCAAAGGGCCTAGGGGCCCCGAATAATCCCCCTTTCTATTTTGGGCCCGCAGTTTCTGTTTGCAACCCTTTTTCAACAATTTAATTTCAGGGTTTAAAAGATTTTTTAAACGACAAGACAATGCAATAAAATTTAGTTTCCCTCAGACTCTGTAAAATCCAGATTTTTAAAAGTCCCACGGCCCCCTCAGTCCCCTTACCCCATACCAGTTTGGGTTTTTTAAAACCCGGGATGAAAGCCATGCACCTTCTTTGGGGACCTCTTGGTGCCAATCTTTCGACAAACAAGGGTTTTACACCACACCGCTGGGACCCCCGGACTTTTGGGGGAAACCCTTTTCTGGCCCCCCCCGGTCAAGGATATGTTTGAGCCCAAATTATTATCGACAAAGTTTGAAATCGGCAGGTTTTTTATGGGTAAATCGGATTTTTTAGATCATGCGATAATTTAGGTTAAAATCTGTGCATCATCTATTAAGATCGCGCCTTTTTCGGCACTTCCTGTCATTTTGGCGGCCCAAAGCAAATCAGAATTACAGAATAGAGCAGGGTGAAAATGTGTGCGACGTCATGACTGGGATGTGTATGGCGCGATTGGCTGAAAAATAAACATAAACCTCGTTTTACATAGAACAGCGTTTCCTGTTCAGCCTCAGTGTCTCTCAGCGTCTCAGAGCAGTAGGAGCATCTACCGCTGTAAAGTCACGGGTGGGAAGGAAGGGGGGGCCCCCGCGGGCGAACACAGACAAGCTCTAATAAAGAATACTGGATAAAGTTCACCAAGACTTAGTGTAGACATGCAATAGCTTTTATTATTAACAGTTTTCTATTGAAATATTTCCTGGATATTGGGCCCACCCTGGACTTATATTAGGATACACATCTTTTCTAGTAACTGCAGGCCCTCTTTGTTGGGTGCAAAACTCCACTTTTTATTATCAGTAACATTTCAGATGGGTGTTCATTTTCAATTTTGCCCATTCCACCTTTGTTGATATATCCACCTTGGTACTTAAATTAAAAATCCAGCAAGTCCAGCACAGGTTGATAGGTGCCAAAAATACCTTGTATAATCCGAATACATTTCTGATACGTGTTTTTTTCACTTTGGTTCAGGCCAGCTTTTGGTTGTAGATCTACTTTGCAGTTAAATTTGAATCGAGCAATTTTTTTTTTGTTAGAGGGATTTGAGAATAGCTGTGGGTTTGCCATCTTTTAATAAGAGACTTTCCAAAACTCTTCATACCTTCTCAAATTTTTATATTTCTGAACATGGAGCGAAATGCAGGTGGTAAGCGAGCAAAAGGGGGGGGGTACACATTTGGAGGTAGAGGTATAGAGAAGGTGCTCCTTCCAGTGCTGGCGACAACACGCATTCCAGCGGATCGTCAGTGTTCAGGACCGTCAGGCCTGTCATTTGCTGGGTCAGGGCCCTGTGAATCTCATAAACGAACAGCCGTCGCCAATCTGTCCTTCAGTGGTTAATGCAACCTGCACCAGCAGTCTTACCTCCTCGTCCTCTGCATCCACGCCACAAATGTCGTCATCAGCAATCACCACATCCGTCCAACATGAAGCAGCCCAAATGTCAACTCGTGTACCCACCACTGTGGATAATCCTTTTTCTGAAGAATTTCATTAAATGACAAAATCCCGGTTGGGGTCAAAAGGCTTTGTTAAAAGATAAAGAGGATGTTTTACCCTGCTCGACCCCAGTTACTGAACCCATCAAGGGGGAAAGGAACCCGGTCATCGGCAAAAAATCCCGGGCTCGGCAACCCCTTTTGCAGCCCCCCTCTTGCTTGAAAGCCCCCCAGCCCCTTTGATGCAGAATTCGGGAACCAAGTCACCTGGTTGTTTATGATGTTTATGTTTGACACTTTTGCGGACCCCTTTCCGGGCCCTTTTCAGCAAATTTGCTTGCAGCGCTTCATCCCTGGACGAGGTAAGACGAGGGGGTAGGGGTCAATAGGGGCCCCGCCAAAAAAAGGGGAGGGGGCGGTCGCAGAAGCCCGCTGATAAAAACCCCGCCACCCAAACGGCAGGAAACCCTGCTCCCGCTTTTTCGCCGTCAAAAAGGGGCCAGGCCCCTTAAAACAGGGGGGCCTTCTTTGAGCAACCTCTGATTCACCCAGCGATGTCATATGCGTTTTAGGGCCGTAAACGCATAAGTAAAGCAAGAACCTTAAGTGGGGGTTTCCCCCCACCAAACCCAAAATGTCTAGTCACTTTCACGAAGCATGATTGAAAAAGGAGGCAACACTTGGCCAAAAAAAGGGCCCGACCGACGCTTGGGGGCCCCCCCCCTGTCCACCCTCTGTTTTTCCCCCTCCCCCCTCCCCCCCCACCAAACCCAAACGTTCCTCACGCCCATTTTCCCCTCAATCATGATCAGGGATCACCTCCGCTTCAGCCTCCACCGTCGCCCGAATTTCCACCCCACCCACCAGAGACCCATCCTACCCCTTCTCCTTTCCCCCATTTTTATGACCTGCACCCCCCGGAAAAAGCGGCCGTCCCCAGCAGCCAGCCCCTTTTGTCCCTTCCCCGGTTTGGGAGCAGAAGAAACACTTTAAAACCCCAAACCAACCCAAAGCCAAAAGCCTGAATGTCGGCATTTCCCGGCTTTTTTGGGCCCTTTGGAAAAAAGTTGCCCCCCTCAGGGGGGACACAGAAAGGTTTCCGCCACCGCATGGCCCCTCCCCCTGCCCCCAAAACCAGAGCAGGGGATTTCTTTGCCCGAAAAGCCGTTCCTGCCCTGGGGCCCGCCCCCGTTTCATCTAAAATTTCAAGCGCGTTGTCTTCATCTGTGTCCGGAAAAGTCCCCTCTTACCCCCCGACACATGGACTAGTAAGCACGGCCAAGGGCCCCTT
>JAODAL010061836.1:0-20087 GCA_025379985.1 Phyllomedusa bahiana | reverse complement strand
GGTGGCATCAGGGGCCCCAAAAAAAAAACCAGGCCCGTGTTAAAATTAATTTTTTGGGACCCCCCACCCAGGTCGGACCCTTTGTGGACGGCTTTGAAACGAAAACCCCGGGCTTTTGGGGGGTGAAAGAACCTTGTGCCAGGCAAGGTGGTGTGCGAACGGGCGAAATTGTGGCGCCTTAAGTCGGTGGCGGGAAAACCACCCCTTGTGGAAAATGTTGAAAACCTTGTCGTCCAAAAATTTCAAAAAAGAGCCCCCCGGGGGTTTTGGATGATGTGGGGAAAGGTGAGGTCTGGTTGCACTTCCCGCCGTTGCACCCTGTTCGCCCCCCTGGCTGGTTGCAGCGTCAGCTCGGCCCCCCCTAAACCCGTCTCATTTTTGAGTGGCAAAAGTGGAATTTTCCACCCCCCACATGCTCCAGCGATTTGGGCCAGCCCCCGAAATTTCTTTAGCAGTCAAGTGAACCCCCATGGCCTGACAAGCAGCTTTTGCGGCCCTGGGGGTGTTTGACCAAAAGGAGTGGAGGCGGGTAAAAAGAGCTCTGACCATCCTTCCATTTTTTGAAACCCCCAAAATGGTAGTGCGGACAATCCCCTTGGGTCAGCATGAGCTTGTGGTGATCTTAGTTTTTGGAACATCTTTGGGAAACACTCTGAAAACGGGGTTCCGCCAGCAGGGGGAGGAGAGGACACAGGGGACACGGAGCCTTTTCTCCGTTAAATCCAAAAGGGCCCGACATTTTTAAAATTTTTTACGGCCCCTTTTAGGCAGTGGTTGGGGTCCAGGGCTGGAAGGGGCGCATAGCTTCAGGGTGCATCATCTAGGCAAGTAGGGCTGGTTGAAGCTGTGCGGAGGAAGGGAGGAGGAGGGGGGGGAAATTTTAGCACCGACGTTACCGAGTCCTGCCTTGGAAAGGGTTGGCGCAAATTTTGAGGCGGGGGGAAATGAGGAAGATCAGTTTGCAGTGCCCCTCCCCAGAGGTTGGGAAATCAAGGCTCCATCTTACATGAGTGCTTGGATGCCCCATTTCCCCAATGCCCTCGCTTTAAGGGCCATAAAATTAAACAACAGTTATGGGTGGCCCCCCGGTGGGAAAAAAAAAACCAGCATTTCCCTTCCCACCCCCAAATAGAGAGAAAATGCAGGAATGGGACCTTGTGATTGATAAAATGGAGAATCTTTTTGGTTGTTCATTTTTCTTCAAATTTTCAGGGTGGAACAACATCAGGAGTGACACAGTAGGTGAAAAGTGGTAGGGCAGCAAAGCAGAGGAAAGGTGGCAGAAGCTAATGGGTGCCCTCTGGAATCTTTATTTACCCTCACCCAACATGAATCAGGCAAAAATAAAACAAACAGGACCGCTTAAGATCAGGGAATATCTGTTTTATAAACCATGTTTTTTGAGGGTTTTCCGGCCCCCAATAGATTTGGGTATCCAAAAATGTTCCCCCGAGTCGTCGCCGCCATAGAGGTGTTGTCCTGCCCAAAAAACCGCTTTTATTGAGCGGCCCTTTCGCACAGCTGGGGAGTATTACAGAAAAAGCTTTGGCTTAAAAGATAATGTGATTTTTTGGTTTCTGAAAAGATGAATCAGGCATGATCTCCTGATGATCGTTGTGGCACCCATTGCCGAGCGTCATACGATTAGTTGCCGGTTCTACTTCACCTTTCCTCTTCACAACAGAAATGGTCCTCTTGAAAACTTTTCTTTTATTTCTTACTGCAATAATTTTTTATTCTCAGTTCCCAAACCTGTTCATTTTGCTGGTTTTGCTGTGAGGAGTGACTGTAAAAGACATCAAGCGTTTCATGACAACACCATATTCCATTTTTACCTCTCTTTATCTTTAGAAGATTTTGCTTGTCATGGTTTTTGAGCTTCATGTTGCTGTGTGATACGCTGCTATAATTATGGTCCTCTGAAACGAAAAATGTGGCTTCTAAGTGGCATTTCTCCATCACATTTTTTAAATAATGTGGCTGAAAGTCCATTTTTATATTTGTGGGGTCTTGTTGCTGTGAGATACAGGATATAATCTGGTCTTTGAACAGATAGAAATTTTGGTCCTTCTAAGTGGCATTTTCTCCATCACAATTTTTATAGTGTGCAGAAGTCTATTTATAATTTTTTGGGGTCATGTTGCTGTGAAGATACAGCTATTTACTATTGGTCACTTTGGAACTGAAATGTGGCTTTTATGGGCATTTTTCCCTCACAATTTTTAACAGTGGGCTGAGATGTCTATTTTTACGTATTTTTTGAGGTCATTTGCTGTGAGATACAGCAATAATCATGGTCCTTTGGAACAGAAATGTGGCTTTTTAAAGTGGACATTTCTCCCTCACCAATTTTTAACAGTGGTGAGAAGTCATATTTAAATTTTTTGGTCATGCCTGCTTTGAAAATGCAGCAATACTACAGGTCCTTATTATAAAAAAAATTTGTTGTCTAACAGACATTTGTTCTCCACAAAATTGTCAAAAATGGTTCAAGGGGTCGATGTTTTGAATTTTTGGGGGGCATTTGCTGTGAAATGCAGCTATGACTACAGGTCCTATTTTAAAAAAATGTGGTTTCTAACAGGACATTTGTTCGTCCACAATTGTCAAGAGTGGCTCAGAGGGTGTGGTGCTGTCAGAAACAGGAATAGGTAGGACACTGTTAATTGGACACATATTGCAAGGTTCCTTAACATTAGATATAATCCCTGTATTGAGAAACAACCCATTTTAATCACTCAATTAACAAAGAGAAACCAAAAGACGATGGTGGGGATTCACCATCCTATTTAAAAATGTTGTTTCTAGAATTAACTCTAAACAAAACTTGCATGGTACAAAATAGCTGGTAATAAAATTTCCGCTGAAACTGTACAAGGGTGGTTACAGGAAGACTTGGGACCAGATATTGCAGGTTATTCAGAAGGGACATGGAGTAGTATGGAGCAAGGACCAGAGAACAAAGAAACAGAGACAATTTCCTCCAGCAATACGTTGAGTAAATGAGAAAAAGAATGCACGTAAAAAGGGGACCTGGGTGGAACAGGAGCGTTAACCACCAGTATTTTCCAAGTGAAAGCTCAATTGGTCGCACTAATACGGAGGGGCAAGCGCCTACCCAGGTCTCTGACTGTGTACTGAGGATAGTCTGGAGGTCTTACCTCAAACTCTTCCGCTTTCGCACTCTGCCATCAGCCACGATGTTTTCGTTTGCTGAGTTATATCGTGCATTCTTTACCGTGTTAATAGATGAAGGACGCTAGCCTGGGCTCTCACCGTAACCCACTGTAACCCGGACCCCTGTAAGCTGAACCTCCGTCGTGTTAATAGATGACAGAAGCTAGACTGGGGCTCTCACCGCACCACATGTAAAGTTCTGCCCTGGCAGGCTGGACCTCGTATTTAACAGATGGCTGTAACGCAGCACTGGATCTCCACCGTTAGGGGCAAATAAGGGACAGCTTCAAATTTCTCTAAAAAATCAGATGTTGAAAAAAGGTGATTTCTGGGTGGTTAAGTAGTGTCAAAAAGGGCTCCAGGGCTGGACACAAATTGCACAATTTGAGGCTTCCAAATTTTCTGGGGCTTGAGTCACTATGAGGGTTTCGCTATTTGATCTCCAGGGGTGGTCTGTCCCATAAATCACTGTGAAGAAGGATTTGGAGGAAAAGTGATAACCATTGAATTGATTGGTTGATTCACTCTCAGAAGCCCAGGAGGGCAATGTCTCTCTAATAAGAAGTGTTTTGGGGATGATTAGGACATTTTTATTCTTATGGCTGGTGTGTGAACGAATTAAAATATCTACATGTGTTAAAAATACTCTTTAAAAAACATGCAGGGAGGGGTGTACTGTGGTATGTTAATACCACTTGAAAAAAAGGAAAATGCATAAATAATGTAATAACTATAAATAAAAATTTCCTAAATAAATCTCTTCTGTAACAATGTCAGTTACCAAAAAATATACTAATTGACGTCAGCATGTACTATATAGCATAAGTGCACATTGAGATCTTTGGTGGTAAAAAAAGGTGTGTTACGGGCGTCATTCTGCGGTTACAGGGACAGATATAGGTCAATGTCCAGTGAAACTAAAAATGGTGGTTGAAGACTCCTTTTTCGGCACTTTTTAAATCTGGGGGTTTCATGCAAGGTTTGGGCTCATGCTGTTAGCCCCAGGGACAGGTATAGTCAATGTCCAGTGAAAACTAAAATGGTTGGTTCAAAGAACTCCTTTTTCGGCACTTAACCATCTTTTTTAATCTGTTGCGTTCAGACAGGTTTGTTGTTATACTGTGTTCCAGGGCAGGCTAGTCTATGTCCAGTTCAACTAAAATGTGGTGAGAGACTCCTATTTGCGGCACTTTTTTATCAGTGGGTCAACAGGGTTTGGCGGCTTAATGCTGTGGCCATGCAGGTATATTCAATTCCAGTGAAATAAAATGGTGTCTTCAAAGAACTCCTTTTTTCCGGCATTTTTAATCTGTGGGTCAGATAGTATTAATGGTCATTCTGGCGGCACAGGACCGATATAGTACAATGTTCAGTGAAACTTAAAATGGTGGTGAAAGACTACCTTTTCCGGAACTTTTTAAAATTGCGGGGTCATGCAGTTGGGGCTCATGCTGCATTCCAGGACAGGGATATTCAATGTCCAGTTCAAGTAAAATGATGGTTCAAATCATACTGCCTTCTGGCACTTTTTAATTTGTGGGTGATGCAGGTTTAAGGGTCATGCTGTGGTACAAGACAGGGATAGTGAATGGTCTGTGAGTTTTTTTCTGTGGCTTTTATAACCTAAGTGTGTTGCCTAAGATGTAGCACATATCCATTTGACTGTTGTGGATGTTAATTCCAGCTTCTCCAGCCCTGTTTGGGTGTAAGAATGAAGGTGTTGTTGCTCTCCCATAGACTTTAATGGTCATCGGCGATAATCTATTATCGACTATCGGAAATCATCTTGATAATTGCCGATATCGACTATCGACCCGATGACGATAGTCAACGTAATCGCTCATCACTACCCGTAACAATCTGGGTAAATAAGTTCTCTGTTTGCCAGCCAAGGTCTTGACCTTGTTGACTATGAGCTTATTCTTAGAGTTAGTTATAACTTGATCACATGACCCTGGGATAACCTTTGACTCCTCTCTGTCTTTCAAACCACCCATCCAAGCCCCTCTGACAATTCCTACACTGAATTCCCGTTGCCCAGCAAGTTCAGTTCAAGTCACTAATCATGACCTATAAGGCTCTCCATAACCACTCCTTTCAAGACATCTCTTCCTTGATCTTTAGATACCTCTCCTCACAAAATCTCCACTCCTCACAGAACCTTCTTCTTGGCTCTCCCCATGTCAGCTCCTCACACAACTGTCTACAAGAATTATCCCATGCTTCCTCCATACTCTGTTACTCACTGCCCCAACACATCAGATTCTCCTCCACTTTTACTATTATCAAAAACAACCTGAAAACCCACCTCTACAGGATAGCCTATAACCTACAATAAGCCCACTGCCACTAAACCAACCCTCAGACATGTTCACCCCTCACCTTCTGTCTCTTTCCACCTTCCTTGTAGATTATAAGCCTTCGGGGGCAGGGTCCTCTCTTCCTCTGTACCAGTTAGTCATTTATCATGACCATTGTACATTTTCGACATGTGTTATGTATGTAATCCCCCTCAAATGTACAGCGCCCTGGAACCAATAGGGGCTCTAAAATAAATAATAATCAGAAACGGAACATGAGCTGGCAATTGTCAAAAAAATCAGTGAAGTGTGACATAAAACTTAACTTTTACTTAGTTAATTAAAATATAAAGCCATAAAGTAAGACCAAACGTCAAAACTCAAAAAATCATAACAAAGGATACAGTAGACAGTAGTTGGGTATCTGTCCCTAGTACACCCTATAACACACACTACCTATCAATATGTATGTAGGGTCATCGTCCTGATAAGGACAGCCCCACCTGGAACCTAGGACTATTTAGCCCTGGTAGACCCTAAAACAAGAAATCCAAAAAAGACAGTGTATGCTGCACCCAAATGGTAAAATAATAGAGTTTCACCAAAAAATATACCCAACATGTTTCCTTCCCAAAGATTAAAGCAGGGAGTTAATTAGGGATATTTAGAATAAAGGGTATATACAACAGTCAAGGATATGTGTCAATAAGAAAAAAGATCTTGAGCATCCTCAAATGAATGTAGGGGTTAAATAGTACCAAGCTCCTAACTTACAGAATAATATGCATGTCAATGTGCTAATCAGTTTAGAAGGTACCGTAGGGGTTAACCAGAAAGATAAGACACCATATACAGTGGTTGTAAATAATAGGTTAACTTACCAAAGGTTTAGTATACACTAAAGGGGTTAATCAGCAATGTCTGTATAGTACAGGTTAACCCATCATTAGGAGCCAGAATCAGGGTTCCAAAGCTATACTCACAAGACAGGGCATCTGGTTTACTGCATCCTGAGACAAAAGGAAGAAGCCCGGTTCACGGTATTCACTTCCCAGACTAGTGATGAGACGCAGATTTCTGAAACCTGACTCTGCACTGTCCATGTGTTTTCTTAAAGAGTATATATTACCTCCACACAAACAAACAAAATATAATAGGTAAAATTATAAGACTTTTTTTTCCAATACATATAATTAGCAATCCAGAGAATTTAGCTCAGTTTTATAAGGGTACAGATTTTAGTTTCACTTTCTTAACAAGGCTCATTAGGTAGCTGGGATTCTATCCGTTGAGAGATACCAACTGTACAGGGGAAGCTGAGGACATAGCTGTTTGTACCGGGTAATCTGAGTCTCTCACTACATACAGTACAAATGGAACAGCACACTGAGGACATAGTGTGACAGGGTTTAGAGGCATCTACATTACACTGCTGCTAGTGTTACATCCACCACAGACATAGCAGCCCAGAGTTTGCTCATGATGTAGACTTCTGGGCTCCCCCATGCACAGTGGACTCTCCCAGCTCAGAAGCAGTTTACTTTGTCATAGTTGTCAACACAGTGGTCCATCAGGCTGTCGTGCCGACTTGGCCCGATTTCAGAGCTGTCTTAAGGGGCCAGTGCATTTCTAAAAACTGAATAACATGTGAAATGCTTTGATTTACCTAATGAAGCATATTTAAGAAAGTGTTTGTATTTTAGTCTCCTGTTACTTTATGAGGTTTCATTCAAGGTGATAGGTCCTCTTTAAAGTTTCTGGCGCGTGAAATCAGAAAAACACACCCAGACAAAGCAGAAGAGATGGTGTGTATTGGGCATAGGCTATGCCCACATCTGACATTATTATGGGCGTGGCTAAGTCCCAGCACGCAGTGTCTATGTCAGAACAAACAATTAGATGCCCCCCATCTTACTATTACTATAAATAAATACTAATAATGACCTGGTTCGATTTTTGTCTTCTGGACATAGATGATTAAGGATTCCATTTATTGACACCCATGATAAATATTGAAAATAATAATGAACTGATAAACAAAATATATTAAAATGTTGTTCAAATTTTCTTTGTACAATAAACAAGCTTTATTCCTTGAAACTTGAATGCATCTATGGGATTAAAGGCAGTTTATAGTATAAGTATTACATTTTAGATTTTTCTTAAAGGTTTTCCTATTAACATTTCAAAAGATTTAATTTTCTTTACCATCTCTCACTCTGCTTGCCTTTTTGGACTCTATAATATTAGCCAGGCATTGATATATGTTCTATGGGGTGGCCTCCTTGCACTGCTTGGAAATCTGATTTAACTGTCAGATTCATTGCCAGCATGACAAATGTTATACATCAGTAATGTGGGCTAAGTTTATCTGAGGTGGCCTTGATAGGGTTAGCTGATGACCTGTGTTGTAACTCCAGCAGATAATTCTCCCACAAGTGCAACTGCTGCTCCATAGGAACACATTCTATTAGTTTCCACATTCCTTATATCTTTTTTACTGTCTCCCTACTCTTTGGTCCTTACATGGCAGAATTCATAGTATAACATTGCTAACATTCTCGCAGCTCAATCACTGGAGACAGGGTATTGTGCAGTCACTTCAGAGATGATGTACTCTACAATTTGATGTTACAATGGCTTTATATTTCATTATCCTTCATGATATGTTCTAAATTCTGCTTTAAGATGAGACAGAGATAATGTACATTTTGACTCTTCATTCCCGAAAAGCTCTTTTTATGTCTTAAAGATAGTCTTTTCTGAGTTTCAGGGGAGGACCTCACTGTCAGTGATCATAAATCAAAGTTCACTCGATGTCTTCACTGCCATTGTTACCATATCAATATGTATCCTACTCCATTTGTTAGGATGGCAAGCCAGCAGATAATGGACTGATATAGATAGCAGTCTAAGATTCCATGTACTTTTCTGTTTATATTTTAAAACTTAAAGTAAATGTCCACATTTTTGCACAATATTGTTCTCTATGTGCAAAATTACGTACTGGTTTATTTAGTAACACAACTTTTTAGGATTCTGAGTTAATGATGCAAATTCTTGAACAAACAGACTTGTACAATAAAAGTTTGAATGCCTGCAGGTGCTGCTAGAGAGAACGTAATCTATATTGTTGTGTTAAATATATTAAATGGGTTTTCTCGCTATAAAGATTAGCTTTCAACATATAAGGACAGTTAGCTGAAAACTTTTTCCTTGGTCAGTAGATAAGAGAAATTGTATCTGCTCTGAGAGCACACAGGTTTCTATGCTTAGGTCTTGTAATGTCTTAGCTAGTTACAGAAAAGCTAGATATGCATATCACTTCTATAGAACGACCTACAGCTTGACAAGACATAGGATGAAAAGCTGCTTGTGACTTTGTGAAACGGCATGCTGAGAAAATGCCTTTAATAGTATGGAACTCTTATGTCTCCTAGTGCTGACTGGATGCAAGCAAAATTTTATCATTTAACTTTTTGTCTATGTAGATAGATGTGGAGCTCAAAATCAGTTTACAGGAATAATGTCCACTTTAAAGAAATATACTTATTTAAGACACAATTGTGTGTAAAAATAAATGAGGTTAAAGTTGGACATGGATTTTAAGCTTTTTTATTGTGAAAGGTGCCATTATTTAAACATACATTTTCCTCAACATATAGCCATATTTTATTCAGCGGTAGCATCCATCTAGTATTCTTCTTAAAAGACGTTTGATATACAAAGGTCATTGTATTCAGTTCCTTAATCCAGGATCAAACTTGGTTGCCTAGGAATGACCAGTGAAATTTAATTCTGGGGGCCCACCATTGGAGTTGATTCTTTGGGCCCACTGTGCAGCTACTTTACATGCCTCTTATACTCTGCCTCTTGCTTTTTGCCTCTTTCTCTCTGCCTTTCTGCCTCTCCCAAAAATGTATATGCAGTTTAATATAATCCCCAGATCTGCCATGCTTAAAGGGGTTGTTTCGCTACAATGATTGCTTTTATGTTAAAGATCTTGCAAATACAAGTCACTTTGCAATTTATGTTCATTAACAGTGCCCCACCTATTCCTAGATATCCCCTCTTGTATGGGCTGCATCATCTCCTCAGGTCTCTATAGCTACAGACCTGCTTGAACTCTTCTGATAGGCTGTCAGCACTGGTTACTATAGCTACAGACCTGGCTTCTGTTGCAGCCTAGTAGAAGCCAGTAAATACGCCCCTGAATTAAAAAATGAAACCAAGAAAACAGAACTGAGGTAAGATGAATCAATATAGTGAGACAACTAGAGATGGGCGAATTTCTCAAAAATTCGATTCGCCGACTGCATGTGGAGGTATAACGAGTGAAGTTTCACATCTGTACTGGTAATTAACTCTATGAATTATTTCTTTAATATCAGAGGGGGGAGCAGACTTCCAATGTTTAGCTATGGTTAATCAAGTTGCTACTAATATGTGATATAATACTATTTACTGTTAGAGATGGGCGAATTTCTCAAAAATTCGATTCGGTCACTTCGCCGAATTTTCCGTCAAAAATCGTTTCGGTCTAATTACTTTTGGATAAATCGCGTTAAAAAACAGCTATTTCCAGGCTGCACAGAGCCTGCAGGGGTGCTGTAGAATGTTGTGCCATGCTTAAATATGCAGAGGGAGCTTGGTTTGGTCTTCATACAATGTTGTGTTTTAGTATGACACGCATATGACTGCCGCCACTCTTAGAATCACTTCACTATAAAATTCCCTGGGCACTTAAGAAGGAAAAACTGACCAAAAAACTGAAGCGGGAATGTAGCCTGATAAAGTCATGGCAGCACCAGCTGGAAAAAAAACAAGCTGAGGGCTCAGGTGGCAACATCAGTAGGCCACAGAGTGGCACAGTGACAGAGTGTGGAGGTGACAGCAGCAGCCACAGCAGCATGAGGTCAGAGAGTGGCACAATGACACAGTGTGGAGGTCACGGCAGGAGCAACAGCAGCAGCATGAGGTCAGACAGTGGCACAATGACAAATTCTGGAGGTGGCAAAAACAGGAGTAGGCCACAGAGTGGCACAGACAGAGAGTGGAGGCCATGGCAGGAGCAACAGCAGCAGCATGAGGTCAGGACAGTGCAAAATGAAAAAGTTTTGGAGGTCACGGCAGGACCAACAGCGAAAGAAATGAGGTCAGAGAGTTGCACAAGGGGAGGTCAGATATGATGTTTTAAATTGTGATTTCTCACCTCTGTCTACAAGTGTCACCTGCTGCAGGGATGTCACAAGGGGGCCTTATTTGTTTTGTGTTCATGAGATTAGGGACGACTGCCCAAGTAGTAGGCTTGGGATCCCTTACTGGAGCTAGTAATTTACTGTACATATAAGGCTTTCCTGTTAATATGTGGTGTTCCACCAGACTTGATAATAGAAAAGGAGCTATTCCTTCTTTCAGAAGCAAAAAAGGTTACGGTTAGAAGGAGGTGATGGCAGCAGCCACAGCAGCATGAGGTCAGAGAGGGGGCACAATGACACAGTGTGCAGGTCATGGCAGGAGCAACAGCAGCAGCATGAGGTCAGACAGGGGCCACAATAAACAGAGTGTGGAGGTCACGGCAGGAGCAACAGCAGCAGCATGAGGTCAGACAGTGGCACAATGACATTCTGGAGGTGGCAAAAACAGGAGTGGCCACAGAGTGGCACAATGACACAGTATGGAGGTCACGGCAGCAGCATCAGTAGCAGCATGAGGTCAGAGAGTGGCACAATGACAGAGTGTGGAGGTCAAGGCACCAGAAAAAGCATCAGAAGCCAGCCGCAGCAGTAGCAGCAGCAGCATGAGGTCATAGAGTGGCACAATGACAGAGTGTGGAGGTGGGTGGCAATACCAGTCCCTGATAAAGATGGTGGTAGGCAGATGGAGAAACTGGCAGCATATGTGTGGCATCAGGCGGGTGGCGGCATCAGAATAGGGGCTGAGGCAGGTAGTTTGAACCCAGACTCATTTCTCAAAGTTTTGGTGAGGCGTCATGGCTGATGTAATCTGACGCCTAAGGCATTAGTGTGTGGAAATCCTAGCCGATCCACGCTTGATTCAAAATTGACAAGGTCAGTCGTTTCACATTTCCGTGGACAAGCGGGTTCTCCGTGGGGTAACAATGACCCCCGCCGCACTGAACACCCGCTTGATGCCAGACTACTGGCCCGGGCAGGACAGCTTCTCCACTGCAAACTCAGCAAGTTGCGGCCCACACATCCAGTTTGGCTGCCCCGTAGTCCCGCGGATCTTCTAACTGGGGTGGCAGAGTGCATCTGGACCGGGAATGATGGGAAAGAGAAACAGCTCCCTTCTGCAGAGGTGGTGGAGCCTTGACTGGCTGCAATGGCATGCGTACCACTGGGCACTGCTGCTGCTGTTGCTGCGGCGGCAGGATGGACCACCACATCTGAGCCACGCTGCATGTGTTGACGCAGGGCCGTGGTGCCAACGTTAGCTCCCTGGCCACGCTTCACTTTCTGCCCACAGATTCTACATAGACCCATATTCGGCCCCTGTGGTGTCTTAGCAAGGAACTGCCACACTGCCGAGTAGCTGATTTTACCACCAACGCTCCACACTGAGAGACTTCTACCGCCGCTGCCTCACTGAGCCACTGTGCCGCTACTTTCTTGGACTTGCCAAGCGGGTTTTCTACCCCGTGCCTGCTGAATCACGGCAACACAGCCCACTTGCTGGTTGCGCTGCTGCCTGAGGCACAACCTGACGCCCTCTTCTCCTGACGATGATGAAGCCTTTGTTTCACCCGGCTCCCAAGTGCGGCCGGCTACATCATCACAATTTTTGTTTTATCTTCACTGCTGTCCTCCTCACGATCTTGGTATGCAGGGCCCGACCCCTCACAACATGACCCCCCATGTCACTCTCACAATCTATACTTTCCCGCCTACTGCAAGAAGCAGGGGGATATTGGCCCCATTTCTTCACTGCCAATAGTGCTGAGTCCTCCCCCAAATTGTTCATCCCCGCTGTATAATTCCTGAGCCCCGACCAAATAATCTCTGGCTGAAGGAACCGATGGGATAGAGCGTTTGGACGTGGGGGCCTCTGACCCACCCCGGGGCCATCCAACTAAGGTTGTGTCTGAGTTCCCACCGAATCTTGGCGGGGGTTTGTCAAAGTAAAGGGGAAGAAGTATACCAGTCAACCAATCAATAACCATTGGGTTTGCTGAACAACACCAGCCCCCTAATAACAGCGGAGTTCGGGCCCTCACCGGGGTGACCTGCGTGACGTCCCCTTACGTACGCGACCGGGGCCCCGCCCCAAAGAATGTTTTTTTGGGCCACTCCCACTCCATGTAAGACCCTGCCACCTCTTGTCGACATACTGTTTTTCTAAAAGTACGACTCTTTTTAAATGAAGAAATCTGATTAAAAACCACCCTGTATTTACTCCAAATGAACCCCCTAACAAACTTGGTAACCCTTGGGTTAAATTTCGCTCCAAAAAAGGCCAAAAAAATGTACTTGTATTGCCCTTTAAAAACACTATGTATTTTACGAATAGAAAAACCCAAAAAGGGTTAATTAACTTTCGGATAAATTATGCACAGGGAAAATTTTTTTCTTTGGGCGTGAAAAAAAAAACATTTCTTTTAGTGACCACAATACAGAAAAACATTAATTAACTCTTGGTCAAATTTCGCAAAAAAAATGGGGGCCCAAAAATTACCACTTTGCGGTTAAACGCTGTATTTACTGAGCACAACGCAAAAACGCTTAATTAACCATTGGATCAAAAATGCACAAAAGAAATGGGGTGCCAAAAATTTCCCCGCTACGAAAGGTGTTAAAAACTTTTTTTTTTTCTGACAAAAAGCAAAAAACCTTAATTAACCCTTGGATCTAAATTGCGCAAAAGAAATGGGGTCCCAAAAATTACCAGTAGTGCTTTTTTACAAAGACGTGTATTTTACTGAGCAAACATAGAAAAACGCTTAATTAACCTTGGGATATGATTATGCACAGGCAAAATTTCTTTTTTGGGCGTTGAAAAACCCCGTTTCTTTTAGTGACCACAACAGCAAAAAACGCAAAATGAACCCTTGGATCTAAATGCCAAAAAGAAATGAGACCCAAAAATTTAAGTGGAAAATTTGGATTGAAAAAATGGGTTTCTTTAATGAATACAACAGCAACAGCTTGGGTAACCTTTGGATATCAATGTGTCAGGAACTGGCAGATGTTTTAAAATGTATAGCGCTGAATTGGACGCCCACAAACTTCTTCCAATCCCCCACAAAAAAAAATGTAAGAGGAAATCCTGAACAACGTGACACCCCCCAAAATCCTGTAAAAAAAATTAGTTCTTTATGTGAGTCCAGCGGGTAGCAGCTTCACACCAGCACAGTGAGAGCAGGTAACTGCCACGCGCTCCGGATTTAAGTCCCCCCCCGGGTAACGTCACAGAACCCCGCCGGTTCTCTGATTGGCTTCATCTCTGTACATGTCATTTAGGTTACTCTTTCTTCCTCCCAGACTTCTTTGCCCATGTAACGCCTTGTGCTCGAAAGCCATTTTATCAATTAAAAACACGTTTCGTTCCCGCGAATCACCCCAAACTTCGACTTCGTTCAGAATCGAAGTTTTCCTGAAATTCTAAACAAATTCCTCTTTGTTACAATCGATTCTCCCATCTCTAGAGACAACACCTTTAAGGGGCCACCATGGGTTTTCCCTGTGGCCCAGTTCAAGCCTGCCTTAATCCAACGTATTTTAATATATCTAAGTCTATGAATATGACATTTCTAACCACAAGTACATACTTATAACACGTTAATGTTTTTCAGAGTTTAAATAAGAATCATGTTATGTGCTTTATATAAAAATATTCTGTTACTAAATAAGTTTTTCGAATATGAATCTGATTGATTTTTTTTCTGTATAATTCAGTTAATTAACACTGCTATATCACTGATTTTAGTATGCAAGGTTGTACCCTAGGTTTTTGTTAATGAAACAAGCCTTGGGGAGTCCTTGTTAATCCCACATCAGTGGCTGTTTCTTCTGTCTCTTTCTGTCTAGCTGGGGTTCTAGTTGGTAAACGTTTCCTCTTCCTCTTTGGAATTCAATTATTTGAATCCCAAAGGTAGTTGGAGACTAGACACTGAGCTTTGGACTCTGAACTTTGAGAGTCCATCCAAAGTTTTGCAATGACATTATGAAAATGCTTTTCTCACAACAAAAAATTATACCATTTTAAAATATAACTTTTAATATCCACATTAATTAGAAAATCTTTAAATCTTCAAATTTAACAAATCTGCCCTGATAAGAGTGAACTCACAGAAATACCCCTTATTGCTCCAAATTACACCCTATGTTGGAAACCAAGAAGTGCATAAAATACAACATAAAAAACTCACCCAGACGCATTTCTTCTAGCACCATCTAATCCTGTTCCTCATTAAACATGGGGTAAAAAAATATGGGGCGACATGTATGTATGGGGCTTCACCAGAAGTCTGGCATCTTTTCATCCCAAAGACTAGCACAGCCCTGTTAGCTATATTTTTAAACAGGTGCGCTCCAATATCAGGCGAGCTACAAAGCGCCCGTGGCACTTTGTAATGCGCCTGAGATTGGGGGGCGTGCTGGAGGTGTGTCGCACTACAACCGTACAAAGCTAAATGTTTATAGCTTCAGTACGCAAATCTAGGCACATTACTGCTGAAAGCGGTAAAGTGGTTTAATTTAGCCTGAATTGTCAATTTTGCGCTAGAATGCACCTGATTTATGACACGCAGTAGACTGGGTTCACAGATTCAGGCACATTCTTCATTACTATTGTGCTCAAAAAAATTAGTGTCTATGTGCCAAAAATCATACACGTCACCCATGGTGTCTGTCACGGACGCCCCTGCGACCACTGTCCCGGGTCGCAGGCGCGCCCGTGCCCCTGCTCCCAGGGGGGCCCCCGTCCCGCATCGGGTTCGGGGTCCGTCTGTTCGCCCCCCCCGGGCTTCACTTCCCCCGGCCCGCGCTCCGCTCTGGCTGGCTCCGTCTCCGGGGGTAGCTCCGCCCCTAGGGGCGCGCCGGCAGTTTAAATTTAAAGGGCAGTGTGCCAGTAATTGGTCATGCCGGGCCTGCCCTTTTTAGTCCGGCCCCTTCCTTGGCCCTCGCAAAATCCTTGTGTATTCTCCAAGGGGAATAGTTTTAAAAAGTGTTCCGTCTTGTCTACCGTGTACCGACCTCCGCCTACGTTTACCACCACGAACTGACCCGCCTGTCCTGCCCTTTGTTTTTTCCACCGTTCTACGCCCAGAGCCCCTGTCCTGACCCCCTCCTGTCCCGACTAGGTGCCTGCCGCCCTGTCCCTGTACCCTTGGCCGCCACCCAGGCAAGCCCCACAGTGGTATTACCTGGTGGACACCCGGCAGCAAGACCATCCGTTTTTGCGGCGGGCTTGGCAATCCCCGGGGTCCCACTTGATTCCACCCCCTGGTGTGGGTTTAAAGCCATCCCTGCGGTGGTCCCGTGGATCCACCTCCAATGTTACATTGGATCCGGCCTTTACCCGCCAAGGTCCCGTTACCCAGCCGGGCGGATTGACGACCTTTGGGTTGCCCGCCAATCACAGCAATTGGTCAACAGGCACAGCAATTTCCCCAGCTTTCTCCATGTTCAAAAAATAAACCCCTCCGCAGCAGCGCCTTCGCCAGCCCAGCGGTTGTTCCTGCCCTAGGTTCCTGTGGTTGGGGGCCCAAAAGCTTCGCCTTCGCTCCCATTAAGTTCGAGGGACCCGAAACTTGGGGGGGGTTCATCGCCAATGTCTAGCACGTGGAGCTTTGTGGGATCAGTTCTGTTGAACGGGCGAAGGTGGCTTCGTGGTCAGCCTCCTCGCGGGGGCGGCCTGGCATGGGCAAAACCCCCTATGGGATGAAAGACCGTGACGGCGGTTTCTGCATTTGTTTCAGTGATTTTCCGCAACTTTTCGAAAAACCGCCCGTGCATCCTCCGTGGGACCCCCTCCTAAATTTTCCCGGGGGACCGGTTGTAGGAGACACCGGTACAATTCCTCTCGGCCTCTGAACTGTCAGGGAAAAGGGCCCCCACTCGTGCCTACCTTCAAGGGGGGCTCCAAGCCAAAGTTAAGGCGTTTGGCAGCCAGAGACCTCCCTTTTTTCCCTCAGGATGACCGGTTGCGACCCGCATCAAATGTGGCTTATTGAACGGAGGAGGAGCTTCAGCAAGAGCGCCGTCAACCCCCCCTCCCCGGTTTCTCCCCTGGCCCCCGGTTTTTCCGGGGGTTTTCTGCGCCCAACCGCCAACACCCGACGAGCCTGCAGATTATCGGGGCTCGCCTCGGCAAAAATTTGGGCCCCCAGGCCGGCAAAAAACTTGTTCCTTATGTGGCAGCCCAGAGCATTTCGGAGGAATTCCCCAAAAAGCGTCCCAACCTGCGGGAAACTTCGACCGGATCTGGGGAGAGGCATTCTAGGGCAACCTCCTCCTCCCACCCTGTGATGCCCCGTGCGGTCGTGTCAGGATGGTGTCCTTTTCCCAAGTCCCGGCGTTTCGGACTCGGGTCCCCCGGGAACTTAATACATCAGTTCCTGTGAAGCGTATGGGCTGTCGGGGAAACCCCTGGAGAAACCGTTGTCATCTCTCCGTCAGCGGGGGTGCTTAGCGACACCATCCTTTGTCACCAAGCCCTGTCCCCCCATGTGGGGGCGTGATAAAAAGAAGTCTCCTTTACGGTTCCTCGCTCTTCGTGGCGATCCTTTGGGACTCCCTGGCTGCGGCCCCTTTCCCCTACCTGGATGGTCTATGAGAGGTGTTCTTGGGTCCCAAATGTCGGGGGGGTTGTTTGGTGGCCCTCGCCCGGGGCTTCCCTGCTCTCGCGCTACCCTCAGGAGCGTTGCCCGGGGGTGCCGCCCGAATATCTGGAGTACCCCAGGGTTCTTAGAGGACAAACGAGTCTTCCTCGAGCCCATCGAATTTTCCCAATGACTTAGCCCGGGTCCGTCCTCCCCGGGGGGTCTACCCCTTGGTTCCCCCAGACCCAAGCCATTCCGAGTACATCCCGGAGAATCTCCGAAGGGTTCATCAAAGTCCCCCGTCTCCCGCTGGGGGGGTTCTTTTTCGGGAGAAGAAGGACGGGACCTTGCGGCCCTCATAGGGTTACCGGGCTTTAAAAAGTCAGGTAGAACCGTTATCCATTTCCGCTTTCAAGAAAAGTTTGTCGCTTGCAGGGGCCAAAATTTTTTTCCAAGTTGGGCCTGAGAAGGGCCTACAACTTTGGGCCGAATCCGCCCGGGGGACGAATGGAAGACGGCCTTAAAAAACCAATGGGCACTTTTGGGACTGGTGTGCCCTTCGAACTGTGCAAGTCCCCCCGTCTTTTTAGGGGCTAGTGAAGACTTCGGGGGCCTCCTCCCCCACCTTGTGGTGGTCTATCTTGTTTACATCTGGTGTTCTCTCCTGACCTCGAACCCACCGCGCCCTGTTCGTCAAGTACTGAGACGTCCCAGGGAACCCCCCTGTTTCCCAAATAGGGGGTGCCCCTTCCCTCAACAGTCCCGTTTTGGGGGACGTCTCTCGACCAAGCCTAGGGGGGATCCAGCAAAATTGTTGCCGTTGTTTTCAGTGGCCACGCCCCGTTGGGCTGGGTATCCAGCGATTTGTGGGGTTCTGAAAAACTACGCCAGTTCTTCCCCCATTCTCTCGCTGGTGGCCCCCAAAGCCCTCACCAAGAAACAAGCTAATCCCCCCAGCTGGCCCGGCGAGGTGAGGAGGCGTTTCAAAGTCAAGTCCGCCTCTCGCCCCATCCTTGCAGTCCGGATCCACAAACACTTACACTGGGGTGGTCCTATTTTTAGGAGCCCGGGCGTTCTTACGAAAAAGGGCCCCCGGGTAAAAACGTAACTGCGGCTTCTTCTCCAAGGTTTATCGGCCGGAGGAATTTCCAATTTGGGACCGGGAGCTACAGCCCTAAAATTGGCCCCCGGAGGGGTGGGTTATCGCTGGAGGGCGCCCCTTTTCCCATCGTACTACCCGGGGCCCCAAAACCCCCAATATCTGCAGAGGGGCAGGACTTAACCCAGCCAGGATGGGTTGGCCCCTTTTTCTCCCCCTTTTTGATTTTCGATTACTTCAGACCAGCCCGGGGAAAAAATGTGAGAGTGAAACCCTCCCGTGCTTTCGACGTGGTGGGGGAAATACTTCTCCCGAAACAAAAATTTCCCCCGAAGTTATCTCGGCAGCCCGGGGGACTCCGGAAGGTCCCTCCTGGAAGCATTATGTGCGTCCGCTCTTTGCAGACGTATCTTAAAATGGGGACATTTCTCATTGGTGGCGGCCATCCCGGCGCCCGAAGAACCTTTCGCCTGATACCCGGTTTATTGGGGCCAGGTTGGAAAAGGATGTTAAGGGGCTTCGTTTCTCTTGTACTCCCGTGCCGCAAAAGAGCCCCGTCCAAGCCGGCGGGTACTTTTTGCCCTTCCCCTCCCCACTCAAACCCTGGACCAACATTTCTGGACTTCATAAATGCCCCCCCTCCTCGTTGGCAACACCATTATTTGGGTAATTACGGATCGTTTTCCAAAAGGGCATTTCCCTTCCCCTTTCCAGGGTGCCCCCTGCCTCCCTGGCTGGTATTCTTCCTCCAGTGTTTCGTCTGCATGGACTCCCCCAGCAAATTGTCTCGGGGCCGGGGAGTCCAATTTGCTCCAGGTTTTGGCGAGCCCTGGCAATCAATTTTAGGGAAGCTCGTTCTTTTGGGTACCATCCGCGCGAACGGCAGGTGGGGGAGTCAACCAAATCTTGGGGTTTACTGAAGGGGGGTACCCAGAGCAGGGTTTTCCGGAAAACAGCGAAGCAGGACAAAGAAACATCAACACCCGCTAACAACGGGTTGTTTTTTGAAAATTTTTTTGGAACAAGATGGGAAAGATCCCCCCAAAAACCCAAATTTCAAATTTGTATCCCGGGGCCCCCGTGCTGCCAGCGCACCGCCAGAAGTGTACTCTCTGGATGCCCGGTAACTTTACCTAAAACCCGGGGGTTTGGGAAAGGCGATAACCCCTTACCCTTTTTGTACCCTAATCACCAACGGGGAAAAATTGTGGGGTGGGGGTTGCGGGGTCGTGGTTGCAGCACAGCGCTTACACAGCTTTAATGGAATTTTTTTCCCAAAAAAACATGTGACACAAAAATTTCCCCCAAGATGAACCGTTCAAGTAGCTAATGGGTAATACAAACTCTCCAAGTCCCGAACGGAGTATTATTTTGGGAAACCTCCTTTGGCCTGTAATGGCCTAAATAATATCAGGCTTCTCACAGTCCTGATCGTTTTGGCGTGCACGCATCCCCTGGGTCCTTTTAGATGGGCCGGGAATCCCCGCCTGGTGCAGATCCCTTTTGGGATGAAGTGGAGGTCCCCGGGTGCAGACAGTCCCTCTATCTTGGCAGTTGTCCTTTTTGTCCAGGAGTTCTCTCCTCTCTCTGCGATGGGTTTTGTATGGGCAGTCGGGTCTCCTTGTCTCGGAACAACTTGAACCGCTTCCTTTTTTAGCTCAGTCTCTGTCTTGTCTTTCTCCCCTGAAATTTAGAATTCTTTAAAAGGCTGTTCATGTCCCAGTCTTAT
>JAODAL010061835.1:0-20087 GCA_025379985.1 Phyllomedusa bahiana | reverse complement strand
ATTTCCATGCTGTGGCCCAAGACGGGATACTCTATGTCCAGTGAAACTAAATGGTGGTTGAAAGATTTTTTCGGCATTTTTTAAATCTGGGGGTCATGGGGTTTGAGGGTCATGTGGTTCCGGACAGGATAGTCAATGTCAGTTAAAGGGAAAATGGTGGTTCAAATAATACTGCCTTCTGGCATTTTTTTTAATTTTTTGGGGGGTCTTGCAGGTTTAAGGGTCTGTGTGGACAAGAAGGGATGGGAAATGGTCTGTGTTTTTTTTTTTGTGATTTTTTTACCCAAAATTGTGTTGCCTAAGATGTAGCACGTATCCTTTTTTTACTGTTGTGGATTTTAAATTCCCAGCTTCTCCAGTCTTTTTTGGGTGTAAAAATGAAGGTGTTGTTCCTCTCCCTAGATTTTAAAATGGTCATCGGCGTAATTATTTCGCTTTCAAAAATCGCTTGATAATTGACGATATCGACTATCGACCCGATGACGATAGTCGACGTAATCGCTCATCACTAATCAGCAGTACTGCACCCGTCCACTCAGGCTGTTAACCAGAGTATAGCTGGGAGCCTCGTGCCCTAAAAGTATAGAGGCTGGAAAGGCACCAAGAGAGGGGAGATGTAGAGTAGGTCCCCATATAAATTGAGGCTACCGTGCCATGGGTAGATGGGCCCTCACAGTTTTGATTTTAAAAAAAAAAAAATGTGTTCTAAGAGCCTCACATTTTCCTATACAGGCAGTCCCTGTGTTATGAATAGGTTTGTTCTTAAGTTGAATTTGTATGTCAAAAAAGTCAAGTAAAAAAAAAATATATATTTTTGGATAGTGCATCGAAGGTTTTTTGTTTTGCTGGCTGTGCCCCTGGTTAGAAGATTTCACCTTGCTTTGTGTGTCTCGTGTGCTGATGTGGTATGCTGGCACTTGTAGTTCCACAGCTACTAACTGCTATAAAACATAGAGCTACCAGTGCCTGCATACCAGAGCAGCACATGTTACACACATTCTAATCGGCACCCATACAATTTGTATATGTGTGGTATGGCATGCTGGCACCTGTAGATCCACAGCTGCTGTCCACTGTGGAACATGGAACTACAAGTGCCAGCATGCCACAGCAGCACATGTTACACATGTACTAATCAGGTACATTCACATGGCAAAGAACAAGATCTACTACAGTTTTGACTTCAGCAGAACCGTCCATTACAACCGTTATTTGGACAATTTTTGACACTGATTTTGTCGAAGTTTTTGTGAAGTTCTTGGACTTTTTTTGGCCCTTGACAAGTTTTACAAAGAAAAATTTTAAAGTGTTGTGCATTTATTTGTGTCATATAAATTTTTAATATTTTTGGTGTATTTTAATATATATATTATATATATATTTAAAAAAAAAGTTTATATGTATACATACATGGATATTAAAGATAAAAAATAAACATATATTACTTTGATATATTTAAATTATATATTTTTTAAAATATATTTATTATGACTATATATATTTATTATTATTATTATATATAATTTTAAAATATATATATATATATATATAATATAACACACACACAACATTTAAGCAAGATTTCTCATTATAGCCCAGACTCCATGTAGAACTCTATTCCATTATGCCTATACCTTTACGCACTGCAATTAATTTCTTCAAGCTGAGGCGACAAACTGAATGTATTGGTAATGTAATGGAAATAAAACTAGAAATAGATAGAAAATACAGGTCCTCACTACTTACCTAAACTGCTGTCCTACGCTAGAAGCTACACTATCCGTAGGAAAAAATTACAATGTTTGATTATCATAGCCCCAAACTACAGTCATGCCAAAATTTTTGAGAATGACAAAAATATTATATTTTCACATATTGGTGCCCTTGGTTTTTTGTGTGTTTGTCAGATGTTTTTTCCATCAGAAAAAAGGCAATCATATTATGATTAAAAAAAGTTTTTTATTGACAGAATGGTTAAGCAGCAAGTAATATTTGCAGTGTTGACCCTTCTTCGGACCTCTGAAATTCTCCCGGGGCATGCTCTCAATAAAACTTTGGCCAAATCCTGACTGTGCTTCCATTTTGCCAATAAAATGCTTGCATTTTGTCACAATTTTTTTGGTTTTTGTTTGTCCCCCGTCTTTGAGATTGACCAAAAGTTCTCAATGGGATGAAGATTGGGGATTTTAAGGCCATGGACCAAAATCTCTTTTTTGTTCCCGAGCCATTTAGTTTCACCTTTGCTTTTATGGAAAGGGCTCCATCATGTGGAAAAGGCTCGTTGACCAAAAAACTGCTTTGGGAGGGTTTGGGGGGAAGTTACTCTTGGAGGACATTTGGTCCCTTTTCTTTATTCATGGATGTGTTTTTGGGCAAGCTGTTAGAGACCCGTTTCCCCTTGGTGGAAGCAACCCCAACATGAAGGGTTTTCTGGATGTTTTACGTGGCATGAGACAAGACTGGGGGGTACGCTCCCCCTTGTCTTCCCGAGCAAGCTGTTTTCAGATGTTCCAAAAAATTGGGAAAAGGGGTTTCTGAGAAAATGACTTTACTCCCGTCCTCAGCGTCCACTCCTGACTTTGGCAGAATTTTGTCTGTCCCCCGAGTTTTTTCTGGAGGAAATGGTTCTTTGTGCCCTCCTTGACACCAGGCCCTTTCTCCATGAGTCTGCCTCACAAATGCGTGACTTAAAACCCGCCTGCTGCATTCCGGCAGCTTGCACTGCTGGGAGCCAATTCCGAAGCTGAAAAAACTTTTAAAAGACGTCCTGGCGCTTGCTGGTCTTTCTTGGGCGGGCCCCGGAGCCCTTTTTGGGAACAATGGAACCTTCCCAATTTAATTCATTGATAATGCGATAGATTGTTGACTGAGGTTTCAATCTTTCTAGTCGTATCTTCCCCGTTAGGCCAGTTTTGTGCAGTGCAATGATGACTGCAGTGTTTCTTTAGAGATAACAATGGTTAACAGAAGGGGAAACAATGATGACAAGCACCCGCCTTTTTAAAGTGTAGTGGTGTGATTTTACTTAAACATGACAGTTGTTAAGCCCTTCCTATCAAAACCCCCACCTGTGTTTTAAAGGAGCATCACTGAAACGATGCTAGTGGTCCTTTTAAGGGGAGGCCTGCAATGAAGTTGAATGTTTTTGGGGGAAAAAAAAATTTATTTTTTTAGGCAAAAATTGCTTTGAATTAAATTTTGTTAGCTGATCCTCTTTTTACATTCTGGATTTATGCAAATTGCCCTTTTAAAACCCGATGCAGTAGACTTTGTAAAAATTAACATTTGTATATTTTTCAAAATTTTTTCCCTGAATTATATTACAAACCGACCATCAGCAGGCCTCTGAGTAGAAAAAATTGTTTTTTCCTGCTATTTTAACAAATAAAAACTTAAGCCCCCGTAGCATTACATGATGTGTTTTTAAAAGACTCAATATATAGTGCTCATTGCTGGTAATTATTTTCCTTACAATATTTTTTTTTTATTATGTATTAAATGGAGTTCAAAGAGAAAAAGAAAACACAACTTGATGGGATAAGTCAGTGTAACATAGCAAAATGAATTATTTCCGAGGACTCAGCTCAAAGGCCAGATAGCTAGAAGGTGCTAAAGAAAATATGTTTGCAGGAACACTTCAAAGTGGGCACCATGCAAGGAAGGCTGGAACATTTGCTTTTATGATGAGCTCACCCTGCAGTAAAAAGCGTTTTCTTTGTGTCACTTCTTCACTGTCACTCTCGTTAGGTGAGTTTTCACAACTAAAAGACATCGTCGTGCTTAAAATCTTTCTAACATCAACGGTTTTTCTAAATATACATGATACTTCATACTGAATACAGGCCAACATATAGACTTGTATTGTTTTTGGTTAATGGAGGACTTATTTTAAAGTTATTTTTGAAGATTTTGTTTCCGCTAACTACTTAAAGGGGTTGTTCCAAAAAAAAAAAAAAATCCTTTTTTTTCTTCCAGAAACCTCACAACTCTTTGAGCTTTCTTATTTTGCAGCTTACTTCCGTGTGGGATCTGCTGCAATACCAGATACAACCTTGTGGGCACAAATCGAATTGCTTAAAGTGGGCTAGGTTCCAGTAAGGGCTCCCTGTGCTACCCTTGACATGACATTACCATCCTAACGTCACCATGGGTGGAGGGAGTAGAGACTTTGGACGACAAGTATGAACTTGGCGCCGACTCGCTAGTTCTAGATCACTATTGTGGAATGCAGAATGTGACAGTATGTATGAACCTGTCATACTACGGTTACTAAGATTATGTTCATACGGCTTATTTTGGGGCGCATATTGCTGTGTATTTCGCTGTGTACTGCACTTAATACGTGGGGAAATATGGCCCATAATTACGGTAATCCATAGCTTTCATAGAGAACTATGGATTACGCATTGAACGCGTGGGGAGATAAGTGACATGTCAATTACGTGCGGCGATTACGTGCCACGATTAATGCATGTCTATGGGGCTGGTGGGCTGCTGGCCCCTCTATGCCTCGGGAGTACGTGCTGATCAGCGCAAGCTCCCGAAACACATCATGTACTGCGGCGTGTACATCGTGTGAACATACCCTTAATATGTGGCATCATAAGCGTTGTGCAGAATAACTGTGGAGCAAGCAATGCATCAAGAATGTGTTTAAAGACTGGAATTCCTGACTGACAGCTGGGGCTATGCTAAACCAAAAAAGTCCAAAAATAATCCCATCCTTAAAATCTAACTTTTATTATTATCCAACCATAAAAGATTATATAGAGCAATATTGCAATCAAAAATGATAAATTATAAACAGAGACTAAATTCAAGATTCAAAAATCCAATCACTGTATGTCCCCTATATACTAGTGCATCTCAAAAAATTAGAATATCATTGAAACTTGTCCAGGTCTTTTTATTTGTAATAGGGCTCACAAATGTATTATATTAAACCTTGTAACTCATGCTGTAATGAGTCTATACAATATATGGGTTTCTCTATTGATTTCAATTATTTATACCAATTGTCTTTTCAGTGATAGTCAAATTTTTTGAGATGCACTAGTATATCAGATAGGAGCAGATCCACCAAGATTCGGTAAGAGGTACGGCAAACAATTGAGATGATCTACCTCTAAATATCCCTTTCCACAAAACTTTCCCTCAAAAGGTCCCTATAAGGGTGACTGTCCCGATAGGGACGACCCCGCAAAACTACTGCACCCTAGTTGGTGTGTCCCTAAACTAGGTAAACTAGGTTGTCTTGTATATTTAATACAATTTTTTAAAGAACCAAGAGATGGAAAGAATTAAATATATATAGGAGATGTACTAAAGTCAATTATATCAAAGACTACACAAACAGAGGGTCATTTATATAAAAAAACTACACAACCAATGGGATGTCCCATATGGGGTGAATCCTCCCTTTTATTCAGGTAGAATATACATCATGTACAGACTCCTCCCCAAATGTTACATAACAAAGTTTTCTGTATATATATATATATAAATATATATAAAATAACAGAAAATAGCAGCACTCCTTTTGAGATCAATCATGGACCAATATATGCAGTGGGTGCCAGCGATGACTCTTCGATATAAAAAAAGCCAATCGATACAAAAAATCCACAAAATCCACGGCACTCCAAAGAAGTTCAAAAAAAGTAAATAATTTATTCACCCATGTTCACAGAGCAATGTTTCAGCTCCCTCCTGGAGCCTGTCAAGCATATATATACATACAGAAAACTTCAGGTATTCCATACTGATGAGTCTTGACCTGGAAGAATTGCATCTATGTGCCCTCATTTATGTGCCCTAATTGGGGCTTTTGTGTCTTTTCTTGCCACATTGCGCATGTATGTATGAATTTTGCCTATATTGAGGGTATATATGCATATATACCCTCAATATAGGCAAAATTCATACATACATGAATTATAGGGATTTAGAACACTTTTTGCTGTCTTTGGAGTACAGTTCTTCAATAAGAGAATATGAACAAATGTTGACCTTTTTAATATTTATATTTTTGAACATGGAGCAAACTAGAGCAAGGAGGGGCATAGGATGTGAAGCTAGAGGTACGTGACAAGGCACTCCTTCCAGTGTTTCGGACAACACACAAGCGAGCACATAGTCAGTTGCAGGACCGTCAGACCTGTCATCGCTTGGTCGGTTGCCTGTGCATCTCATTTCTGAAGAACAGCGGCAATCTGTTGTTTAGTGGTTAATACACCCTGCATCCAGTGGTTTTACCTCCTCTTCCTCTCAGTCACGGCCACAAATATTGTCATCATCATCATCATAAGTCCAACCAGAAGCAAACACGGGCCAAATGTTACCCAATATACAGACCACTGTGGATAATCCATATTCTGAAGAGCTCTTTGATGACACAATGCGGTTGGGGTCAGAAGGCATTTCAAAAGATCAAGAGGCCAAAGAGGATGATTTTGTCTGCTCTGATGCCCAATCGCTGATGCCCTCAGAGGAGGAGAAGGAAGCTGGTCCCTCTCTTTTCGCTGGACTCGCCATCTTTAAGGTGCGTAAATGACAAACAAAAGAGCCAAAAGGCGTGGAACCTGGTATATGTTCTCCAGACCCTTCCGTAAACATGGAGTTGTGCCTTTGTCAACATACATGCGCATCTACAGGAAGGGTGACATTGTGTACATTAAGGGTATGGGCACCATACAAAAAGGCATGCCACATAAATTCTGTCATGGCAAGACTGGCAGGATCTACAATGTTACACAGCATGCTGTGGGTATAATTGTGAACAAGCAGATCAAGGGTAAAATCCTTGCCAAAAGAATCAACGTCCATGTGGAGCACATTCGTCTCTCCAAGAGCATAGATAGTTTCTTCCAGCACATCAGGGAAAATGAAAGGAAGAAATGGAAGCCAAGGAGAAGGGCACCTGGGTGGAACTTAAGCGTCAGCCAGCTGAACCAAGAGATTGAAGAAGTGAAGATATTCAACAGCAACAATGGAAAATTATAAGGGAGTGCACGCCTTCAGGACCAGGATCCAGGTCAACGTAGTAAACCAAAAAACAAAGCGAAGGCAGCACGTCCAAAAAAGTGTGATTTATTGCCCCAACAACAGCTTTTTTGGACGTGCTGCCTTCGCTTTGTTTTTTAGCTGAACCAAGAGAAGCTCACTTCGTCCGCACTCATGGAAAGGAACCTGAGCTCCACGAGCCCATTCTCTATGAGTTTATGGCATAACGTCACAATAGCCTTTGCAAAATATTCCATTGTTGCTTAATCATAAGGATGTGCTACGTAAAGCTATTTCGAATTTTATATGGAGGGGCAAGCGCTCTCGTATAGGCAGAAATTTCTCAAGTGCTTTGGCCCAACTGTCAGCGTTGCAGCATCATCAAATTTTATTCTGAGTGCCCAAAGGGTAATTTTTGCTGGTTTTTGGGGTAAGGCTGCTGTAAAAGGGGTGCCAGGATTGTGCAAACAGGTGGTACTCCAGTCAGGGACCCTAATCAAAAAGGGGCCCAGTGATATGCTAAAAATAGAAACTAAATTTAGCTGCATGGGGCCCTGAAATGGTTAATAGATGACTGACGGAAGCCCTGGCTACCACTGCACCCCCTATAACTATGGCACTGCCAGCTGAACCTTCATGTTCCCTGTTGGGGTGTTCTTGCTGCCACCACATAAATGACATGTTCTTGGGCCCTGGGGAAAAAAGTGATAGGGGGCTCCTGCCAGTTACCATGTGCCATTTCCAGTACAGGGGGTATTGGGGTTCGGGGAACACTGCTCTAGACTATGTTCCCATTTTGCATATTTAAATTTGTCTTTTGATACCTGTAGAGCACCTTATTGGATTTGAGTCCTGACCTCTGTTCAGGTTACGGTTCGTCTTCTGTGATTTGTCACATGATGACCATTCTTGCTGAGACAGACCCTAATTTTATTGCAAATCCGCATGTTTCCAGAAATTTTCAAAACACACTAATACAGCACACCAAATGGTGACTTTAAGGACTGTAAATTAGGAAACTGTCCATGAAAGTCCAAACATCCTGTATCTGTGTTTATGTGTGAGGATTGTGGGGGAAAAAGGGATTGCTAAGGTCAAGAATGAGGAGTTTCTTAGGCTATATCTACACAGCAATGAAAAATTATCATACATGCGGTGGTTTTAGGATTCCAAAACCACCGAAAATATGATCGTTTATGCTGTCCATAGCCTTTAATAGAAAAAATGACCTGTTGTCTAAAAGCATGTTGTATAATACGCCGGTATCTTCAGTTCTTTCGTCATCATCTTCTCATACAAGTGAAAGTATGGGCCAACGACAAATAAACGAAAACCAACGGCCTTTTTTTGCCAAAACAGTGACAAAAACCATCGTCGTGCATTGGAAAAAAAACGACCGACTTTTGGTCATTTTTTGTCCTTTGCTGCGTGTCCCCAGCCTTAGACTATACACCCCAGTTTAGACAGCATCAAACTAATTGTAATTAAAGATCCATTTTAACTATAAAATCCTTTATCCAAAGACAGAGATTTGTTGCGGTTTTTCTACTACATTTTTGTTGCTGTGGCTAGAGGCATTGTAACGGTGCGGCGCCGACAGACATACGCCGAAGCGCCGACCGCAGACATCCGGGTGTGGATCCTCTGTGATCATCGCAGGCGAGGTGGTAGCTGGAGGACCACGCCAGGGAGTGGAGTCTAAGGGGCCCCTGGTCTTTGCCAGAGCCCGCCGCAAAGCGGGATGGACTTGGCTGCGGGACCCCCAGGTCACTACCCCTGACGTGGCTACATGCGGTGACAGCCAGGGTGCAAGACAGGAATCCAGGAGGCGGAATACAAGAACACCGGAAAATGTACAGCAGGATACAGGAGGGTTAAACGTACACATAGCACCACAGGAGACGGCAGGAACTGGACGGGTAACACATCAGGTACAGACCAGGGAACACGGCAGGAACAGGAGAGCACATACAGGACAGGAACACAGCAGGATACAAGAGACACAGACACAACGGACGGACGGCCAGGAGCTCAGATGACCAAGACACTGGACCAGCATCTCAGGGGTTAAAGGCTCCAACAGCAGACCTGAGATGCTGGCAGGAGCTCAAGATGGGAAGCAGCTGGACACAGCAACAGACTGCAATGAACTGACCCAGAGTAGAGACAAGAACTTCCTCTTATAGCCAGAGGTCAGGGGTGAAGAGGAAGGTGCACAGAACAGGAAACTATAAATAGGCAGGAAGCTGCCGCGCGCACGCCTTAGGAGGCACAGTGCACAGACAGGACCCAGGAAGCAACAAGACTGGACAGGACAGGCAAGTACATAGCAGAACACAGGCTGCTGGGACCCCTGCACAGGGAGCCCCAGCAGAGACATGGCAGGCACGGACAGGCCGACGGTCCAAGGCAGGGACCGCGGCATGAACCGTGACAGTACCCCCCCCCCTCAAAGCCCCCTCCTCCCCCTCCAAATCACAGAATGGCATTCCACATAGGCCAGGGGCCCGCAACTTCTACGGGGGCAACCCCAAAACCAAGTACAGGCTGTATAATAGCCAGTATAGGGAAAACCTAGAAACGGAGGTGCATGGGAGGAACAAGCGGGGCACTAGGCAAAATGGGAGGGGAACCCAGGGCGGGCAGTAAGCCACAGGGGACTCAGAAGGCTCAGGGCGGGACCGTAAGCCACGGGGACTCAGAAGGCTCAGGGCGGGACCGTAAGCCACGGGGACTCAGAAGGCTCAGGGCGGGACCGTAAGCCACGGGGACTCAGAAGGCTTAGGGCGGGACCGTAAGCCACGGGGACTCAGAAGGCTCAGGGCAGGACCGTAAGCCACGGGGACTCAGAAGGCTCAGGGCGGGACCGTAAGCCACGGGGACTCAGAAGGCTCAGGGCGGGACCGTAAGCCACGGGGACTTAGAAGGCTCAGGGCGGGACCGTAAGCCACGGGGACTCAGAAGGCTCAGGGCGGGACCGTAAGCCACGGGGACTCAGAAGGCTCAGGGCGGGACCATGAGCTAGGCCAAACGTAAGCTCTGGGCGGGACCATGAGCTAGGCCAAACGTAAGCTCTGGGCGGGACCATGAGCTAGGCCAACGTAAGCTCTGGGCTGGACCATGAGCTAGGCCAAACGTAAGCTCTGGGCTGGACCATGAGCTAGGCCAAACGTAAGCTCTGGGCTGGACCATGAGCTAGGCCAAACGTAAGCTCTGGGCTGGACCATGAGCTAGGCCAAACGTAAGCTCTGGGCTGGACCATGAGCTAGGCCAAAAGTAAGCTCTGGGCTGGACCATGAGCTAGGCCAAACGTAAGCTCTGGGCTGGACCATGAGCTAGGCCAAACGTAAGCTCTGGGCTGGACCATGAGCTAGGCCAAACGTAAGCTCTGGGCTGGACCATGAGCTAGGCCAAACGTAAGCTCTGGGCTGGACCATGAGCTAGGCCAAACGTAAGCTCTGGGCTGGACCATGAGCTAGGCCAAACGTAAGCTCTGGGCTGGACCATGAGCTAGGCCACGGGTGCAGACACTCTAGACGAGGGCAGGGTCACCCCGGCGGGATCCATGGTCAGTTCATACTGTAACGGTGCGGCGCCGACAGACGTACGCCGAAGCGCCGACCGCAGACATCCGGGTGTGGATCCTCTGTGATCACCGCAGGCGAGGTGGTAGCTGGAGGACCACGCCAGGGAGTGGAGTCTAAGGGGCCCCTGGTCTTCGCCAGAGCCCGCCGCAAAGCGGGATGGACTTGGCTGCGGGACCCCCAGGTCACTACCCCTGACGTGGCTACCTGCGGTGACAGCCGGGGTGCAAGACAGGAATCCAGGCGGTGGAATACAGGAACACAGGAACATGTACAGCAGGATACAGGAGGGTTAAACGTACACATAGCACCACAGGATACGGCAGGAACTGGACGGGTAACACATCAGGTACAGACCAGGGAACACGGCAGGAACAGGAGAGCACATACAGGACAGGAACACAGCAGGATACAGGAGACACAGACACAACGGACGGACGGCCAGGAGCTCAGATGACCAAGACACTGGACCAGCATCTCAGGGGTTAAAGGCTCCAACAGCAGACCTGAGATGCTGGCAGGAGCTCAAGATGGGAAGCAGCTGGACACAGCAACAGACTGCAATGAACTGACCCAGAGTAGAGACAAGAACTTCCTCTTATAGCCAGAGGTCAGGGGTGAAGAGGAAGGTGCACAGAACAGGAAACTATAAATAGGCAGGAAGCTGCCGCGCGCACGCCTTAGGAGGCCCAGTGCACAGACAGGACCCAGGAAGCAACAAGACTGGACAGGACAGGCAAGTACATAGCAGAACACAGGCTGCTGGGACCCCTGCACAGGGAGCCCCAGCAGAGACATGGCAGGCACGGACAGGCCGACGGTCCAAGGCAGGGACCGCGGCATGAACCGTGACAGGCATGGCTTACAGGTATCACATTTGTCTTCTGTAATCTTGTTTCACTTTTAGCTTTTGATTTTTACATATTTCTTGATTGCTTAAGTAAGCTAAAAAAATCATTTTTATAATAATATAGGACATGGACCTAAAGCCGATCTTTGTAGAACAATGAGAAATAGTTTTAGAGGAACTGGATAATAACCTATATAAACTATACCAAACCAACATCCAAAACCGGAGATTCCAGCGGGTGGTGATATCCACGAGTTTTATTTACTTATTGCATATAAAGACAGCGTTAAAAAGCTTCTAAACGCCAACGCGTTTCGGGACCCACTGGACCCTTGTTCACAGCATGTAGATACTATTACAAACAATACTCTTATATACAGATTTAAAAACACGTCACAGTGACACGTGACTATGGGCGTGCATTTGGACATTTAACCCTTAGAGGAGAAAAGAACTCCTCTATTCCCTAATTGAGGGGGGGAACTGGAAGCATAAAGTAAGACTGCGGGAAGCCTATTGGATTATGACCTGCGACACACGCTTCCCCAAAGGCATGAACAAACGACATGATCTAATGTTCATACATTAAAAATTTAAGAAATTTACAATTTTGTAAAAATTATAGCCTACCTTAGGTGATCTGTATTTTCTATGCCAAGCCCTTATGATCCGAAAGAATCAATTACGGAATAGAGGAGTTCTATTCTCCTCTAAGGGTTAAATGTCCAAATGCACGCCCATAGTCACGTGTCACTGTGACGCGTTTTTAAATCTGTATATAAGTGTATTGTTTGTAATAGTATCTACATGCTGTGAACAAGGGTCCAGTGGGTCCCGAAACGCGTTGGTGTTTAGATGCTTTTTAACGCTGTCTTCATATGCTATAAGTAAATAAAACTCGTGGATATCACCACCCGCTGGAATCTCCGTTTTTGGATGTTGGTTTGGTGAATTGAGCAAGGCTGGCGGCTCTCCGGGCGGAAGGAGGATACCACGAGGAGAGAAGTAGCGGTGTGAGATCACACAGAGGAGACGCAAGCCCGAATAAGATATCACGGTGAAGGGGTAAGCGGCAGTTTTAACACTTTGTTCGGACTATATAAACTATATCTGGTGTAAAGTGTTTGTCACACAATAACCTTTTTTAATTTTGTAACTTGGAATAAAGGTTTACAAATATGGTAAGTGGAGGTGACCTTCGTGATGACCACCACCATTGGCAGGAAAGAAGGACTAATAAATCTCTTTATTCTTCACACTTAATGTCTTCAGTTTAGTCTTCCCTAGTCCGATAAGTGGGGCATACTATAACTTAGTCATGTTCCTCACACCATTAGGCAGTTGAGTTTTGGTGAAGGATACATGCACCTGTATGTCAGGAACCAAATGTTCCAGCAGAACATTTCCCAGCTGCTGCTACCTTGCCTCTTCCCAAAGGGCAACCTGGTGGCATCTCTTCCCAGGTGAGTAATGCACCGGTACCTGGACCTTCACAAAATATAAAACAAATTGTGATTCATCAGACAAGGCCACCTATTCCCATTACTCCAATTCAGATGCTCATGTGCCCATTGTGGGCACTTTAAGTGGAGGACAGGGGTCAGCATTGACCCTTTGAGTGGTCTACAATTACTTAGCCCCGTACAAGGAAAGCTGCAATGTTGGGTATGTTCTGACAGCTTTCTATCATAGCCAGCATTAACATTTTCAGCAGTTTGTACTACAGCAACATTACTGAGGAATTGGTCCATATGGACTAGCCTTTATTACCCAATTGCATCGAAAAGCATTAGGTGTCACTGACCCTGTTGCCAGCTCCTTCCTTGGACCACTTTTGGTAGGTACTAATGATATGGAAGTAGCCTCAAGGGGGCTATTCTGTCCTTGTGGGGGTCCAAATTAGCTTTAAAATAACAAAGGGTACACCGAGAAAGAGATTACAACATGCCTTGATGATGTAAAAATGCTTTCTGCCTTTATTCACAAAATGGCAGCTTTTTATACTTTTGCAAATTAGTAGATAAGAAGCATCACATGGACCTGGCTTTGAGGGTCTATTGGCACGTCCTTATCTACAGACCCCTCCTCACAGCTCAGGAATGTTTGGACACAGGGTGTAACTTCTGAAGAGGTGCCATCTTGGATTACACGACGATCTCTACAAACTACTACAGGTGGCCATTTTGTTAACATATTAGTGACAAGAGATATCCAGACAGCTTTTACATGCTGTATTGCATAGGTATGTGCCTAATATATATATAAATGTGTATATATATATATATATATATATATATATATATATATATATATAGTAAATATATATATGTATATGTGAGGTATATACTAATTAATACATTAAAATGGAGACACAAAGGATCACACATATACAGTATAACCTTTGTTCCCATCCACAACACTAACCTCTACATTGGGAACAGTCCACAATATTTGCCATTTTGGAGACGCTCTGACCAAATCCACTAACTATCACAAATAAGTCCTTCTCAAAGTAATTCAGATATTTGCACATTTCTTTTATGGAAGCTATGTTTTAATATATTGATACTGAATTTTTTAAATCATTCTTTTCGGATGCTGGATTCACTATGCGTTTGGATTAGATCTTTACACTTGCCTGTTTTTTTGGGCTTCTAACATATTACCTTTAAGAATCAACAGTTCACTTGCTGATTAATATGTCCCACTTTATAACAGCTGCCATAGTAAGTTTTCAATTTTATTACTCATTAGGGTATGTTATATACGGTATTCAAAGAATATATATATATATTATATATATATATATATATATATATATATATATATATATATATATATATATATATACACACCCCATACATTCACACACTATACTATATATAACCATTATTATGAGTAGAATAAATGAGGGATCTGTTCTATAACATTACTGTAATTTGCTTATATTTATGCACATTTGATCTTACATCCCTCCTTGTGGTTTTGTATTTACATTGTTTGATTACATATCACTACAGTCACCAATGATCACAGGTTTACAGTTACTTTAATGTAACTAAGAATTGCTGGTTAAATCTCTGTAACCAAGTGACAGCTTAGTTATACAATCTTGAGTTACCTGTCAACTTGCTCAAATCTGTCACCTGCTGCTATAGATGAGCTGGAAGGTGGATGCATTATAATAACGTACTAACCTTCTGAGGTAAAGATTCTGGTGGAGTTCATATGTTCAGCTTTTTAGATGCAATTTTGAAAGCAAAACCAAGCATAGATTTAAAGGGGTTGTCTCACTATATTGATTCATCTTACCTCAGTCCTGTTTTCTTGGTTTCTTGGTACACACCTCTACTCTCCTCAAATGAGCAGCTCACACTGCCTACGCCAAGACGAAAGCTTCCGGCGTCTCCGAGACCTAGGACCCAGCAGCGATCTGGCTAAGGGTGGGTTTACACTATGTTAATACATACATTGCAGGAATTCGTCGGAGTTACTGTGGAAAAAGGTACCTGGCGGATACCGCAACATAGCCTCGGTGGACCCATAGAGGATAATAGAGAAGACGTAGAGCAGCGTGCAACAATGAAGAAAAGTGTTAATCCAGCACCATCAGTTTTCATAAAAAAGACCTTTATTCAAAAATCATGGTGATAAATGTATTGCATAGGGATAAAAATATCACAAAGCAAAGCGCACGCTTACGTCTTTCAGGCCCTCAATGGCCCCTGTTCACAGCAAATAAATCTATATTCATAGATTTGTATGAATATGGATGATGCTGGATTACCACTTTTCTTCATTTTTGGATGTTCTCAGCTGCTGGATCCACAGTCATCTCCAAGCACACCATTCAAGACCTTGTATTGCTTGCAGGAAAAGCATCCAGGTCTATGGCTTAGAGGGGTGAGTACCACTGTGTGTCATAATATATACAGTTGCTGATCATAGAGCAGCGTGGGCTGCATTTGCTATATTTCCCAGTGCATATGCTTATTTTACGGAACTCAATAGCATAGTGTTGGTTTCAAAACTACATCTGCTCTATTATTATCTATGGATTCGCCGAGGCTACATTGCGGTATCCACCGGAGTATCTTTTTTCACTGTAACCCGACGGATATCTGCAACATATGCATTAATGTATAGTGAACCCAAGCTTAGCCAGATCTGCAGTGAGAAGGGAGGGGCAGTTTATAATCATCCCTGCCTTCCCAATCATTTTATATACAGTGCTCAATCAACCCTGTATGTACAGATTAGCACTGGAGATCTAGCTAAAGGTGGGTCCACACTATGTAAATGCATATGCTGCAGGTATCTATCAGGGTACCATAAAAAAGGTACCCCGGTGGATGCTGCAACACAGCCTCGGCAAACCCATAGAGGATAATGAAGCAGACTTAGCCCTGCATCGACTACATTTGCTCTATACACTATTACACTACTATTCTATTGAGTCCTGTAAAATAAACGCATGCGGCGGGAAATAAAAATTCTGGCTTGTTTTATATGTTCAGCTTTTCAGATGCAGCCTTGAAACCAAAACCATGCTATTCAGTCCCGTAGCAGGGCTATGTCTGCTCTGTTATCCTCTGTGGATCTGCCGAGGCTGCGTTGCAGTGTCCGCTGGGGTACCTTTTTTCGTGGTAACCCCAATGGATTCCTGCAACATTTGCATAAACGTACTGTGAACCCACGCTAACCACTGATAGCCAGTTCTCCACTCTTGCAGACGTACAATTCTTAAGCATTGACATTTTCAAACATCTATGCAGAGTTCTGTGCTGACTGAATGGACTTCTAAACTCAATGGGTGGTTGCAGCTGTTTAATATCTGTTCTCCAATTATATATTCCTGGTTTTGGCTTCAAAAAGTGCATCAAAAAATCTGAGAGTATGAACCCCGCCTCAGATCCATGATCATACTAGAGGTTTTAGAGAAAGTGGACTGTGCAATTCTGAAGATGTTAAAATTTTTGGTTGGGAATTTTTCCTCTTTTTTGGGACAATTGATATCCACGTCATGAAGGTTTTATATTTCTTTTGGATCAACACAGTAGGGTTATAGGTTTGGTGTACCTGTGTTTTTTTACATTCTTATCTACTTTTTACTATGTTACATAAAAATTAAAAAATAAACCGTTCAGGAGCTATGTGCACTTTTGGATTCCATTATCAAATAATCTCTTTCACTTCTGCTGCACTGTTAATACTGAGTGATCTCTAGGGGGTTAAAACAGCATTTCACAATCTATTTTTCTTGCTACAGAAGCTTCTTTATATTGTCTACAGTTCATTTTTAGTGTAATTTGCCAAGCATGTGCTCTTTTCCAAGCATGTGCTCTAAGCTAGACTTCCAATCTGGTTACTATTTGAACTCTATTGAGATACAAAAAAATCACAGATAGCTTAACATGTTCTTTTAAGTGTAGTGTCCTGTCTGTCAACCGTTCTCCATATGTTTCGATTGCCAAGATTAAAGACTGCAGCCCCATGGCTGGACATTGAATGGGACAGACCCTCTAAGGCCATGTCTACACGCCACTGGTTTTTGTTTGAATTTTTTTGTGCTTTGAGTATTTAGAATTTGCCGAAAATCTGACTGTAACCAGTACTGTGTAGACCTCAATAGAAAATCCGTGCTGTAGTCTACACAGCACGGATCTTCTACCATGGGTTTTCTGAACCGCCAGCGGAAGATAGAACAAGTTCTAGCTTCCGCTGGATTCCCGTTAGATTCCCGTAGCCCCAATGCACTGTGCCAGTGAGAAATCCGGAAACCAACCGTGGTTTTTAGTGAAAACCTGCCCTGAAGTTAAAATACTGTTAGATTTCCGACAGTATTTTAACTATGCTGTGTAGACCTAGTCTCGGGGATTGTGGGGTGATCAAACTAGAAATGAGGCAATTTTAGAATGCAACAGCGTTGAAAGCATCAAGAGGAAGCCAACAATCCAATATAACTCATAAAAACCATGCTAAAATCGTACTTCTGATTGCAAAATAACCTATGTCTAACATATATTTTTGACCTTTTTCCTTTACTCTGTAAATGTATATGTCTGACTAAAACAGTGCTAAGTAGGTGGGCTTTTGTGCACTGGGCCAATCAAATGTCTCTGACCTTCACCTCCTCCTCTATAACACCATGCAGTCTCTCACAGATGGTGGGGGAGGAATACTGCAGCAGCAGTATCCCCTCCTCCTCTCTGTCTACCATATACTGACTTACTAGAAACATTTTTTATTGCATTGCACAATTGGTGTACAAGGCCAGGCTCCATTAACTAGGCCATTTTGATGATGCATCTCGGTAAGATAATAATAGTCCCACAAGGAAGAGATAATCGAAAATTATTTGTAATTCCAAGAAATACAGTTGGAACTAGAAGTTTACATACACTATATAAAAAGACACATATGCTTTTCTCACTATATGACATGAAATCACAATAAACCTTACCACTTTAGGTCAGTTAGGATTAATAAAATTATTTATATGTGCCATATGCCAGAATAATGAGAGAGAATTTTTAAGGCATTCTATTAATTTCTGCAAAGTCAAAAGTTTCCATACATTTCATTAGTATTTGGTTTCATTGCCCTTAACCCCTTCCCGACATAGGGCGTATGGATACGCCCTAGCGGGAAGTGACTTCCCGCAAATGGACGTATCGATACGCCCTGGCGATCGCGCGGGCTTGCTGGCGAGCCCCGCGCTTTAGCAACTGGGGACCCGCGTTAAATTACCGCGGGCCGCTTGCTTTATCACCCGCGGCGGGTGTGAGCTCCGGCCGCGGCTGATTACCGCTTCATTACCGCAGCCTGTCATGGCTGCGATAATAAAGCCGCAGGCAGGAGGAGTGAGCTCCTCCTGCCTGCTCCCGTCGGCTGCCGCACTGTAGTGCGGCACCGATCCCTGTCTGATGATCCCGGGAAGTGAACGGCATTTCCCCGGGGGTCATCTGTGACGTCACCATGCCCATTGTGGGCATGGTGACAGGCGTTGTCATGGTGACCAGTACACAGTACGAGTACTGTGCACTGGCCTGCCTTCTAACAGCAAACTGATGATTGCTGTTAGAAGAAAAAGTGAAAAAAAGTGAAAAAAGTAAAAATAAATGTCAAAAGTGAAAAAAAAGTAAAACACAAACACAAAAAATAAAATAAAAACACGTACACCGCCCTTTTCCCCTTTACAAACGCCAATCGCCCCAAAAAAGATAAAGTACCCATATTTGGTATCACCGCGTGCGTAACGACCCACCCTATAAATCTGTCATGTTAATTAACCCGTACGGTGAACGCCGTAAAAAACAAAAACAAAAAACAGTCACAGAATTGCGATTTTTGTACATCCTGCAGCACATAAAATGGAATAAAAAGGGATCAGAAACTCGTAGAAACGCCAAAGTTGTACCAATTAAAACGTCAGTTCATCCCGCAAAAAAAAGTCCTTATACATCTCTGTATACGGAAAAATAAAAAAGTTATGGCTCTTAGAAGACAGCGATGCATAAATATTATTTAACACAATAAAAACACTTTTTTTTTTTTTAAAGTGCTTCAAAATTTAAAAAAACTATATAAATAGGGTATCGCCGTAATCGTATCGACCCAGAGAGTAAAGATAACTGGTCATGGATACTGCATGGTGAGCGCTGTTAAAAATAAAAATAAAAAACACTACTAGGATTGCAGTATTTTCTTCACCCTGCCTTCCAAAAAAACGGATTTAAAACTGATCAAAAGTCTTGTCTCCCCAAAAATTATACCAATAAAAACATCAACTCTTCCCGCAAAAAACAAGCCCCTACACAGCTCTGTACACAGAAAAATAAAAAAAGTTATGACTCTCAGACTATAGCGATGCAAAAACATGTTTTTCCTTTTGAATAAAAGTGTTTTTATTGTGTAAAAGCAGTAAAACATAAAAAAATATACAAATTGGGTATCGCTGTAATCGTATCGACCTGCTAAGTAATACTAGTATGTCAGTTATACTGCACGGTGACCGCTGTTAAAAAATAAAAATAAAAAACACTACCAGGAATGCTGTATTTTGTTCAAAATGCCTCACCAAAACCTTAATAAAAAAATGATCAAAACGGCATATGCCCCTCATAATGGTACTAATAGAGATGGGCGAATTTCTCAAAAATTCGGTTCGGTCACTTCGCCGAATTTTCCGACAAAATTAGTTTCGGTCCGAATTACTTCGGCACGAATCACGTTAAAAAACAGCTATTTCCAGGCTGCCCAGAGCCTGCAGGGTGCTGTAGAACGTTGTGCCATGCTTAAATATGCAGAGGGAGCTTGGTTGGTCTTCATACAATGTTGTGTTTTAGTATGACACGCACATGACTGCCGCCGCTCTTAGAATCGCTTCACTATAAAATGCCCTGGGCACTTATGGGGGCAAAACTGACCAAAAAACTGAAGCAGGAACGTAGCCTGATAAAGTCATGGCAGCAAAAGCTGGAAAAAAAACAAACTGAGAGCTCAGGTGGCAACATTAGTGACAGAGTGTGGAGGTGACGGCGGCAGCCACAGCAGCATGAGGTCAGACAGTGGCACAATGACATTCTGGAAGTGGCCAAAACAGTACCAGGCCCAGAGGCACAATACACAGTTTGGGGGGTCACGGGGGT
>JAODAL010061834.1:0-20088 GCA_025379985.1 Phyllomedusa bahiana | reverse complement strand
AGCCCCTAAAATTTTTTTTTAAATAATAGCAATAATAAGTGAAAAAAAAAAAATAAATTTTCATTTTTTTTCCCCCCGCAATAAACCCTTTTTCCAAATGAAAAATTTCAACCCCCTTGTAATGTGTATAATAAAACTGTTGTTTCCATAGAAATGAAACAATTTTCTTAAAAATTTTTAAAAAAAAAAATTTTGATAAAGATTTTTTTTTTAATTTTTTTTTAATTAAACCCCTATAATTAAATCTTCATTGCCAGCACAAAACCCTTGTCTTAATTTGGTAACCCCAAATTTTAGATAGAAATCTGAACCCTGTAACCTCACAAGGGCAAGGCAAAAAATTTAAAGATGACCCTTTATCAAAAGGGGCCTTTTAAAAAGCAAAAGTGTCTTTGCAGTCACCACAGATGAATTAATGAAACAAATTGCAGCTCAGACTATTTGCATAATGATTATGTAAGGGGTTCACATGAAAATGGCAAAACCATGAATTCTGGAGCAAAAGAAATGTCATCCTTTCTTCAATAATCTTTGAAGATTGCTATAAAAAAAATTGCTTTTTTTCCCTTGTGGTATTGTAAATGGGGGAGGGAGCAGTGTCTGGATTTCTAGTTTCGGGATAAGTTTTTTCCCCGACAGAGATTCTGTTAAGAATTGGAGCTCTTTGGCCCAAAAAATTTTAAAAAGTATTTGTAGAAATGATTTTTTTCGGGAAAGTAGCTAAATTTCGGTTTGAAAAACAGCCTATAAAGGCCTTCAATGGGTTTTTCCTGATATTGTAAATCCCCCCTGCCAAAAACCCAAGCTTTACCCGATCACTAGGACCTAAAAAAATTCTAGTGTTTTAAATCCTTTTTTTTGAATATAAAAATTAATTTAAAAAAATGTTTTTGTTCTATGGGGAATGAAAAAATTTTTGTTCTTTTTTTGTTTGATTTGGGGTTTTAAATTTAAAAAACTAAAGGGGGGAAAATCCCGTATTTGATACACGGGCTTTTTTGCAATTTTTTCCACCAAAACCCGGGAGAGGTCTGAAATTTTTTATCTTAAGTACATTTTAAAACTGGGGGGGAACTGAATCTAAAAATATCCAAAAAACCCACTTTGTAAGATTTTAAATCATTAATTTGCTTTTTAATGGCTTTAAATATTTTTTTAAATACCTCCCAAACCAAAAGAATTTGGTTTCTCACGCCCTGTTATTTTTTCCCCTTTTAATTTAAGCCCTCCTACCCCCTGCACTAATTACCTGTAGTAATTGCACCTGTTTGAACTCGACACCTGATTTTTACATTTCCAACCTCCCCAAACCACCCCCCCAAAGACCAAAGAGCTGTAAAGACACTGGGAAAAAAAAAAAGTTAATTTTCTAAAAGGGCGGGGAATGGGAATAGGCAAGCAGCTTGATGAGAAAGGCATAAAAATTGTTTTGCAATTATTAGAAAATAGAAAAAAAACAAAAAGATGACTGTCAATTTTCCTCGGTCTGGAGCTCCATGCAAGATCTGACCTCGTGGGTAAGGATGGTTCTGAGAATGGTTTAGAAATGAAACACAGAAAATACATGGGAGGGCCTGTTTAATGACCTGAATAGAGCTGGGCCCCCCATCTCAAAGAATTTCCATTAATAAACACTATGCTGTTGGATTAAAAAACCTGCAGGGGAAAACCCAAAGGGCCCCTGCACATGCCACAATTGTGAATTTTTTGGGTTATTTTTAGATTCCCGTTCCCCACTTGAAGTGTACCAAAGATAAAAAATTTCAGAAACCCCTCCTTCTGTGGGAAAATTTACAAAATCACCAGTATATCAAATACTTATTGCCCACTGTATACAGTAAACAGAATTTCAAGAAACATGAATCCTTTCATTAAAGGGGTGTTCCAAAAGCTTAAAATGTTCGTTTGTGATTAGGAGATGATAGGATATAAAGTAAACCCAAAACTTTACCTTTTAACTTGCTTGTTCTGGTGCCATTGCTGGTCTCGGTGATCCCGGCTAATGACATCACTCTTCACTCCTTACATGACCCCTCAGCTATTTATAGGCTGTAGCGGTCTCTTGAAAGGTATACTCAAAAAGACCAAATGTAACCTTTTGGGGTTGGCTGCAGGATCACATGAGGGAAAGAATGTGGAAAATCACCCGGCCCCAAAAACACCAGAACCCGCAGCGGAAATGGAAGAAGTGAGTTTAAAAGTTCTTTTTTTTCGTTTTTATATTTTCTATCATCCACTATTGACTAATGAGAATTTGAAACTTTCGTAACACCCCTTTGAACTGTGCTATTTTATAGAGTTTTTAGGGAAAATATTTAAAAATAAAATCAAACCCTCTTTTTAAAGCATGTTTTTCTTTCAGTACTTTAGTTTTTTATCCCTTACCCTTTTTTAGATATAAAATTTATAATATATATAATTTTATATATATAATTTTTATTATAATATTAAAATTAACCTCACCGGGCCCTTTTTTAGGTACCCCCATGCTATTTAAAGGGTTGGACCCCCCCTTTTTCCTTCAGAACCCGCCTCAATTCTTTGTGGGAAAAGGGTTCCAAAAAGGTGTTGGGAAAAGATCTCAATTGGTACCAAGGGGCCCCCAAAAGTGCAAGAAAATTTTTCCCCACCCCAGGGCCCCCAAAACCACCCCCTGAACCGTTGGGTACAAGGCAGGGGGATCCATGCTTTTTTGTTGTTGACCCCCAAAATTTTGACCCCCAACCATCCGAAAATCGCAGCAGAAATCGAGGGCTCATCGACCAGGCCCGTTTTTTTCAATTTCCTACTGTCCCCAAATTTCCCATGAGCTTTTTGGGCAAATTGGGGGCCTCATTTCCTGTTTTTTTAGCGAAAGAAATTGGGGCCCCCGGGTTGTGGTTTCTGCTGCGTACCCATCTGCCTCAAAGTTCGCCGTATGTCGTTCAGAGATGCCTTCTGCCTACCTTGTTGTAAGGGGGGCATTTAGTCACTGTTCCCCTTTCTATCAGCTCGAACCAGTCTGCCCATTCTCCTTTGACTTCGGGCATCAACAAGGCATTTCCGCCACAGGGACCTGCCGCTCACTGGATTTTTTCTTTCGTGACATTTCAGCTGTAACCCCTAAGATGTTTGTGCGTGAAAATCCCAAGAGATTCAGCAGTTTTGAAATACTCAGACCAGCCACTCTGGCACCAACAACCAAGTGCAACGAGTATTAAAAAGCCTACATCACCTTTCTTCCCCATACTTGATGACTTTCGTTTTGAACTGGCAGGAAGAGTTGTTTGAACTATGTCTGACATGCCTAAAGTCACTGAGTGCCGCCATGTGATTGCTGATTCGAAATTAAGTGTTAACGAGCATTTTGAGATCAGTGTAACCTAATAAAGTGGCCGGTGAGTAGTATATTATATATATATACACACACACAGTGCCTTGCAAAAGTATTCGGCTCCTTGAACTTTTCAACATTTTGCCACATTTCAGGCTTCAAACAAGATATAAAATTAAAAATTTTTTGTGAAGAATCAACAACAATTGAGACACAATTGTGAAGTGGATCGAAATTTATTGGATATATTAAACTTTTGAAAAAAAACAAACTGAAAAGTGGGGTGTGCAATATTATTCGGCCCCTTTACTTTCAGTGCAGCAAACTCACTCCAGAAGTTCAGTGAGGATCCCTGAATGATCCAATGTTGTTCTAAATGACTGATGATTATAAATATAATCCACCTGTGTGTAATCAAGTCTCCGTATAAATGCACCTGCTCTGTGATAGTCTCAGGGTTCTGTTTAAAGCGCAGAGAACATCATGAAGACCAAGGAACACACCAGGCAGGTCAGTTTTACTGTTGTGGAGAAGTTTAAAGCCGGATTTGGATACAAATAGATTTCCCAAACTTTAAACATCCCAAGGAGCACTGTGCAAGCGATCATATTGAAATGGAAGGAGTATCAGACCACTCCAAATCTACTAAGACCCGGCCATCCCTCTAAACTTTCATCTTAAACAAGGAGAAGACTGATCAGAGATGCAACCAAGAGGCCCATGATCACTCTGGAGGAACTGCAGAGATCTACAGCTGAGGTGGGAGAGTCTGTCCATTGGACAACAATCAGTTGTACACTGCACAAATCTGACCTTTATGGAAGAGTGACAAGAAGAAAGCCATTTCTCAAAGATATCCATAAAAAGTCTCATTTAAAGTTTGCCACAAGCCACCTGGGAGACACCAAACATGTGGAAGATGGTGCTCTGGTCAGATGAAACCAAAATAGAACTTTTTGGCCACAATGCAAAACGATGAGCAACACAGCTCATCCCCCTGAACACACCATCCCCACAGTCACACATGGTGGTGGCAGCATCATGGTTTGGGCCTGCTTTTCTTCAGCAGGGACAGGGAAGATGATTAAAATTGATGGGAAGATGGATGGAGCCAAATACAGGACCATTCTGGAAGAAAACCTGTTGGAGTCTGCAAAAGACCTGAGACTGGGATGGAGAGTTATCTTCCAACAAGACAATGATCCCAAACATACAGTAAAATCTACAATGGAATGGTTCACAAATAAACGTCTCCAGGTGTTAGAATGGCCAAGTCAAAGTCCAGACCTGAATCCAATCGAGAATCTGTGGAAAGAGCTGAAAACTGCTGTTCACAAACTCTCTCCATCCCACCTCACTGAGCTCAAGCTGTTTTCCAAGGAAGAATGGGCAAGAATTTCAGTCCCTCGATGTGCAAAACTGATAGAGACATACCCCAAGTGACTTGCAGCTGTAATCGCAGCAAAATGTGGTGCTACAAAGTATTAACTTAAGGGGGCCAAATAATATTGCACGCCCCACTTTTCAGTTTTGTTTTTTTTTACAAAAGTTTATAATATCCAATAAATTTCGTTTCCACTTCACTTCACAGTTGTGTCCCACTTGTTGTTGATTCTTCACAAAAAAATTAAAATTTTATATTTTTATGTTTGAAGCCTGAAATGTGGCAAAAGGTTGAAAAATTCATGGGGGCCGAATACTTTCGCAAGGCACTGTAATAGTCCCATAAATTCATGAACCCTTATATTGATTATAACCTCACATTTGAGTATGTAAAAGTGGGAACAGAGAAGCTGTGTCCCATTAGCGCAACCATAGGGTGTCTATGATTGATAACCATTCTTCAGTGGTACTGGCTGGGATCTGAAATACTCTGATTCTGGCTGTTGAAAACCCCTCCCTCAAGAGAACATCTTAATAAATAAGACCATCTATAAAAACCTCGTAAACTACAGGAGCTCTTCAGCCATTGAGCAAACACCATTTCCAACCCCCAGAAAATACTTGGCAACACCAGCTGGAGAGGAGGCACTGACTAATAAAACTGGGTTTAAAAACAGTGACACCTTAATTGATTTCAATACCATTAGGCTATTATGTGTCTTTTGTACCTTTTTGTGAAAAAAATGTAACACATCAAATCCATATATTCTACATGTGTCACATTAGCTTGGATTCCTTAGATTCCAATTTGAAATTCTTGGCGATTTTTCACAGTGTTATATATATATATATTACTGACAGAAGCTAATGACATTATATGGGATTTTTCTTTGGATTATAACATTATGAATGCTTCTTTGCATAATTTCAAGCAAATCAAGATAATTGGAAAAGAAAAGCATGTTACAGATGAGTCAGGGGAAGGATGTGATATAGGACATTATGCATTAATGAGCATCCACTGCTTTACATTATGGAAACTTATCAGCATCTTGTACGATTAGGTTATGTAAACTGTAAATATTCTAAGACTGTATATCGAAAGTAAATATGATTTATGGTTCTACTGTTTAGATGTAGGATCAGATTTGGCCAGATGTGATAGGATTACCTATTTCACATTGCCACATACTGTCAGTGTCCGACCATAATTAACATTCATATCTAATATCTTTTAGCAAATATAAGCTGTAATTTGCAGTGTATAGTCAATTTACTATTGCCTAGATAATGTTTTTTTCTATTAAATTTGCATATTATCTATGGAATAAATATTTACCATTCGAAATTGAAAGCAGAACAATATGGAGTCTTGTGCTTGCTACAATATAATTCCTTACAGGAATTTCACCACTATAGACTTTGGTGGCATATCGTTAGGATATGCCATTAAAGTCTGATAGGTGCGGGTCCCACCTCTGGGACCTGCACCTATATTGGGAACAGGCCCCCAAAAGTTACAGCTCTCCGTTATGTTCTATGGGAGTTCTTAGCACAGCTGAGCAGTGAGTTCGGCTTTGCTCTGAACTTTGATAGAGCAGAATGGAGAACCGTGTGCAAGCGCGACCACTCTCCAGTCTGCCTTGTGACTTTCGGAGGCCTGTTCCCAAGATAGATTGTGGGATCCACACTTATCAGACTTTGAGAACATATCCTAGTGATATGCCATGAAAGTCTATGGTGGTAAAATACCTTTAAGGGATATGGACATCTCTGCACATCATTTTTTGTATTGTTTGTTTGCTTCTTAAATGCAAATAAAAGCAACTTTCTAAATAGAGTTTGTTAAAAATGTTGTTTTGTTGCTGTGGAACTTGTAAAAGTTCTTCTCCTGGCTTACTATGCTGCAGAATCTCAAATTAATTTGTCGAAGCATAGCTCCTACTTTTGATAGACTCTCTGCTATCATCATCCCATCTCTCACTGTTAGAGATAGCAGCAGGGAGAGAAAGCAAGTTATATATGGCAGATCAGAACATGGAGAAGGAAGAGTGCATCCAAGGAAGAAAACTTACACAGGTTGTAGGCAGAACCATATCTACTGTCCATGATGCCCAAAGCACTGACTGAATACACCTCATTAAAAGAGGATTTGCCGCGAAGTAAAATTGACATGGGAAGCTTGAAAATTAAACAATAAACATTTTCACCATTCATCATTATTAAAAATTCTGCACCGTTTTTGTTTTAGCTGCTTCTTTAGTGATCCATTTTTTACAGCTCGTCAGGGGACATGACCAGGGCTGTGAGCTCCTCAGTCCTGGTCGCACATGTTCAGACATCACCTCTTTTCTCAGGTAGCTACTGAGTGTTCAAACCCCAGGTGCTGTCATTCTATTCCTGTCCTTTGGACTAGTTAGTAATAAGTCAAACAGTGCAAATAAGAAAATAAACCTCAATGAGGTATGTGCATTGTAAAGAGGAAAAAAATATCCACAGGTTAAGTTCCTGCAGGGATTTGAACCAAGGACCCTTATGCTGTGAAGCAAAAAAGTTACCACTGAGCTACAATGTAGCTACTTACAATTCTATACATAAACAGAGAGAAAAGGCCTGGTGATGTCATCCTGCTGGGTCACATGATATGCAATTCAAACAAATCACACACACCCCCTTCTGAGCACACAGAGCTGGATGCAGGAGGTATGAAATGAGATCATGGCAAAACCCATTTAAGGTGCATTTGCGCTTTGTTGCTGCTACATGTGAACAAAGCATGGCCACAAGCAGTAGCTATAAGGTGTACACTTTATAGGTAATATTGCAGTTTGGCAGGCAAAAACAGTTTTTCTTCTGTAGTTGGCCTTTTTGCTTTTTATTCGGGTGCTGCCAGGACATGGGGAAGAAAGGCTTCAAGCTTGCACTAACTGCCACTGTCTAGAACTCCCCCTCTCTGCATCCCAGCTCATGCTGTTTTTGCTACATGCATTACTTCCTGTGCGACTGCAACTGTAAACATGAGTACAGTAACATATCATGTATTGCATCTGGCAGGGGCGTAACTAGAGAAGCCAGGGCCCCATAGCAAACTTTTGGATGGACCCCCCCCCACCCTGACCACGACCATGTACCAGGACATGCTGTTAGATAATGCAGATAATACAAGGGGCAAATACCTCACCATACATCTCACCATCATACTGCTACCAATCAAATCCACTATACCAAGACCAACATTACCAATAACGCTATTACATAAGGACCTGATTATACCACCAGAACACGACCACAAATTACCACCACATAGTGACTGAATAATAACCCTACACTATTACTGATCAGTACACAAAGACCAATACTGTCTAATAATAATAATAATATATAATAATATAGTGACCATAAAGTGGTATATACTAGTGTACACAGGCTCTGCAGACTGTATATAACCACCATACAGTGACCATATAGTGGTAGACACCAGTGTACACAGGCTCTGCAGACTGTATATTACCACCATACAGTGACCATATAGTGGTAGACACCAGTGTACACAGGCTCTGCAGACTGTATATTACCACCATACAGTGACCATATAATGGTAGACACCAATGTACACAGGCTCTGCAGACTGTATATTACCTCCATACAGTGACCATATAGTGGTAGACAGCAGTGTACACAGCCTGTGCAGACATATAAGTGATTACAGTGCAGTTACATCTTGTGACTCACAGGTGACGTTTCTCTGACCAGTCGTTGACTTTCCCCTTAGTTCTGCATCCGGTCCAGTCCGCCATCATGATGACATCTCCCGACCACTTGTCCCTGCAGATTTAGACACAAATATCTTAGAATCCTGACTTTTCCAGCACCTGCCCCCTGGCTATATGGGGTGCATTTAGGCAGGCAGGGTTTATATAGGATATATGGGCTCCAAATAGGCAAGGTTTTAGGTAGCCAATAGAGTGCCATATAGGCAGGCAGGGTTTAGGTAGGATATATGGGGCCCCAAATAGGCAAGGTTTAGGTAGCCAATAGAAATGACAGTGGCACACTAAAGACTAAGTAAAACCTCAAGGTATATAGAAATATTGGAAATGCATTACTGCTAAGGAAAATATGAAAAACCTGGGACTCTTAGTTTACAGTATTTGATCAAAGATTGTAATAATAAGACCTCCAATAACTTCATGGGGATCGCAGGGCTTGTGAGTCCATACACTAAACATGTTACCTCACGAGGCGTCAATCAAGACTGCTACTTCAGGGAATGGTAGGAACTAGCAATTGGATTATCCTGCACTGGTTTTAAAAGAGGGCAGCTGAGTGCAGCAAGCCAATGAGATTGCCAATCTCTCAAATGAACTACAAATACGTAATAAAGCTGTGCACATCTAAAATATAACTCTGAAAACGCAAGCATAGGTTGCACACTGAAAGGCATAGCATACATCCTAATACAAATGACAGTGGCCCCACTAAAGACTAAGTAAAACCTCAAAGGTATATAGAAATATTGGAAATGCATTACTGCTAAGGAAAATATGAAAAACCTGGGACTCTTAGTTTACAGTATTTGATCAAAGATTGTATTAAGCTCACCTCCCAAAACGTCAAGGGGTTCCCAGAGCAGGTGAGCCCCTACACTAAACATGTTACCTCACTAGGCGTCAATCCAGACTGCAACTTCAGGGAATTGGTAGGAACTAGCAATTGGATTATCCTGCACTGGTTTAAAAGAGACAGCTGGGTGCAGCAGCCAATGAGATTGCCAATCTCAATGAACCTACAAAACGTATAAAGCTGTGCACATCTAAAATTATACTCTGAAAAACGCAAAGCATAGGTGCAAGACATGAAGGGCAATAGCATACATCTAATACAAATGACAGTGGCACATAAAGACTAAAGTAAAACTCCAAGGTATATAGAAATTATTGGAAATGCATTACTGCTAAGGAAAATATGAAAAAACTGGGACTCCTTAGTTTACAGTATTTGATCAAAGATTGTATTAAGCTTCACCTCCCAAAACGTCAAGGGGATCACAGGCAGGTGAGTTTCCCTACACTAACATGTTACTCACTAGGCGTCATCCAGACTGCAACTTCAGGGAATGGTAGGAATAAGCAATTGGATATCCTGCACTGGTTTAAAAGAGACAGCTGAGTGCAGCAAGCCAATGAGATTGCCAATCTCAAATGAACTACAAAACGTAATAAAGCTGTGCACATCTAAAATATACTCTGAAAAACGCAAGCATTAGGTGCACACTGAAAGGCAATAGCATACATCTAATACAAATAACAGTGGCACACTAAAGACTAAGTAAAACCTCAAGGTATATAGAAATATTGGAAATGCATTACTGCTAAGGAAAATATGAAAAACCTGGGACTCTTAGTTTACAGTATTTGATCAAAGATTGTATTAAGCTCACCTCCCAAAACGTCAAGGGGATCCCAGAGCAGGTGAGTCCCTACACTAAACATGTTACCTCACTAGGCGTCAATCCAGACTGCAACTTCAGGGAATGGTAGGAACTAGCAATTGGATTATCCTGCACTGGTTTAAAAGAGGCAGCTGAGTGCAGCAAGCCAATGAGATTGCCAATCTCAAATGAACTACAAAACGTAATAAAGCTGTGCACATCTAAAATATACTCTGAAAAACGCAAGCATAGGTGCACACTGAAAGGCAATAGCATACATCTAATACAAATGACAGTGGCACACTAAAGACTAAGTAAAACCTCAAGGTATATAGAAATATTGGAAATGCATTACTGCTAAGGAAAATATGAAAAACCTGGGACTCTTAGTTTACAGTATTTGATCAAAGATTGTATTAAGCTCACCTCCCAAAACGTCAAGGGGATCCCAGAGAAGGTGAGTCCCTACACTAAACATGTTACCTCACTAGGCGTCAATCCAGACTGCAACTTCAGGGAATGGTAGGAACTAGCAATTGGATTATCCTGCACTGGTTTAAAAGAGGCAGCTGAGTGCAGCAAGCCAATGAGATTGCCAATCTCAAATGAACTACAAAACGTAATAAAGCTGTGCACATCTAAAATATACTCTGAAAAAACGCAAGCATAGGTGCACACTGAAAGGCAATAGCATACATCTAATACAAATAACAGTGGCACACTAAAGACTAAGTAAAACCTCAAGGTATATAGAAATATTGGAAATGCATTACTGCTAAGGAAAATATGAAAAACCTGGGACTCTTAGTTTAATACGTTTTGTAGTTCATTTGAGATTGGCAATCTCATTGGCTTGCTGCACTCAGCTGCCTCTTTTAAACCAGTGCAGGATAATCCAATTGCTAGTTCCTACCATTCCCTGAAGTTGCAGTCTGGATTGAGGTAACATGTTTAGTGTAGGGACTCACCCTGCTCTGGGATCCCTTGACGTTTTGGGAGGTGAGCTTAATACAATCTTTGATCAAATACTGTAAACTAAGAGTCCCAGGTTTTTCATATTTTCCTTAGCAGTAATGCATTTCCAATATTTCTATATACCTTGAGGTTTTACTTAGTCTTTAGTGTGCCACTGTCATTTGTATTAGATGTATGCTATTGCCTTTCAGTGTGCACCTATGCTTGCGTTTTTCAGAGTATATTTTAGATGTGCACAGCTTTATTACGTTTTGTAGTTCATTTGAGATTGGCAATCTCATTGGCTTGCTGCACTCAGCTGTCTCTTTTAAACCAGTGCAGGATAATCCAATTGCTAGTTCCTACCATTCCCTGAAGTTGCAGTCTGGATTGACGCCTAGTGAGGTAACATGTTTAGTGTAGGGACTCACCTGCTCTGGGATCCCCTTGACGTTTTGGGAGGTGAGCTTAATACAATCTTTGATCAAATACTGTAAACTAAGAGTCCCAGGTTTTTCATATTTTCCTTAGCAGTAATGCCTTCCGATATTTCTATATACCTTGAGGTTTTACTTAGTCTTTAGTGTGCCACTGTCATTTGTATTAGATGTATGCTATTGCCTTTCAGTGTGCACCTATGCTTGCGTTTTTCAGAGTATATTTTAGATGTGCACAGCTTTATTACGTTTTGTAGTTCATTTGAGATTGGCAATCTCATTGGCTTGCTGCACTCAGCTGCCTCTTTTTAAACCAGTGCAGGATAATCCCATTGCTAGTTCCTACCATTCCTGAAGTTGCAGTCTGGATTGACGCCTAGTGAGGTAACATGTTTAGTGTAGGGACTCACCTGCTCTGGGATCCCCTTGACGTTTTGGGGAGGTGAGCTTAATACAATCTTTGATCAAATACTGTAAACTAAGAGTCCCAGGTTTTTCATATTTTCCTTAGCAGTAATGCATTTCCAATATTTCTATATACCTTGAGGTTTTACTTAGTCTTTAGTGTGCCACTGTCATTTGTATTAGATGTATGCTATTGCCTTTCAGTGTGCACCTATGCTTGCGTTTTTCAGAGTATATTTTAGATGTGCACAGCTTTATTACGTTTTGTAGGTAGCCAATAGAGTGCCCATATAGGCAGGCAGGGTTTAGGTAGCTATAGGGAGCCATACAGGTAGACAGGGGTTAGGTGGGCTATAGGAGCCATATAGGTAGGGTTTAGGTAGCTAATGGGGCCCCCATATAAGTAGACCGGCAGGCTTGGGGGTATACAGGCAGGCTTGTGGGGGTATACGGCAGGCATACGGGGGCTGTACATGCATGCATATGGGGGCTGTACAGGCAGGCATATGGGGGCTGTATAGGCAGGCAGGCATATAGGGGGCTGTATAGGCAGGCAGGCATATAGGGGGCTGTATAGGCAGGCATAAAGGGTGCTGTATAGGCAGGCAGCAGGGCATATTAGGGGGCTGTATAGGCAGGAAAGAAGGCAGATAGGGGGCTGTATAGGCAGGCAAGAAGGCAGATAGGGGGCTGTATAGGCAGGCAAGCAGGCAGATAGGGGGCTGTAGAGGCAGGCAGGCATATAGGGGGCTGTATAGGCAGGCATATAGGGGGCTGTATAGGCAGGCAGGCATATAGGGGGCTGTAAAGGCAGGCAGGCATATAGGGGGCTGTATAGGCAGGCAGGCATATAGGGGGCTGTATAGGCAGGCAGGCAGGCAGATAGGGGGCTGTATAGGCAGGCAGGGATATAGGGGGCTGTGTAGGCAGGCAGGGTTATAGGGGGCTGTATAGGCAGGCGGGCATATGGGGGCTGTATAGGCAGGCAGGCATATGGGGGGCTATAGGCAGAGGCTATGGGGGGCTATAGGCAGGCGTATGGGGGGCTATAGGCAGGCGTTATCGGGGGGCTATAGGCAGGCATATGGGGTAGATAAAATAAGAAACAACTTACTCACCTCGCTCCACGCTCCCCGATGCGCGCTCGCTCGCTCTGACTGCTCTCGCTGCAGCCTCTGCACTCAGCGCGGGCGGCGCGGTGATGTGACGTCACCGCGCGCGCCCACATGACCACAGAGGGCCGGCAGGGGGAAGTAACAGAGCGGAGCGATCGGCGCTCCGTCCTGCTACTACCGAGCAGCGCTGCCTCTGAACGCTCGGGCCGGGGGGCCCGGGCGTTCAGAGGGAGTATGCGCTGGGCCCCGCAGCTCCCCGCCGCAGTGACCGGTTAAGTTCACTGCCGGCGGGCCCAGGAGCGGCATTACTGGGGTAGCGGACGTGGTAGCAGCTGCCCCGGGGCCCCCCGAAGCGCAGGGGCCCCGTAGCAACTGTTACCCCTGCTACCCCGGTAGTTACGCCCCTGGCATCTGGGGAAACTGCCAGATACCAGGGCAGTTATAGGGGTGATATGTTCTTAGTACAGGAAGTCAGAGTACAGTTACATTGCAGCAGACTGTTACTATTTAAGCTATTCCCTAGGATGGGACTGCTATTTGAGCAAACATGCAAATAGGTAACAGAGCAAATAAAACCACACTTAACTCCTTAACAACCGCGCACCGTATTTTGACAGCGGCCGGTGCGGGTCGTTCGTCTGCAACGACATCGGAGTTTGAAGCGCCCGGCGCCGCAATTGCGCTGGGATCGGGGCTGTACTACACAGCCTTGATCCCAGAGCATCTACTGCGAGCACCGGGTAGCAGAGGAAACCTCCGCAACCCGGTGCTTTAACCCTTTGATTGCGGCGGTGCGTTACCGCAGCACAATCAAAGCGTTCCCCTGCACTGTCGGGTGATCGGAACACCCGGAGACCCAAACAGAGCCCGGGGAACGGCTGCACCTAGAGTGGCCCCAGGGCTATCTGTGTAACAAGCCAGTGACCAGGACACACTGTGTGGTGTCCTAATCACTGCCTGTGTCAGACTGACACCAATTATAATGTATTAGCATATATGAATATGCTAATACATTACCAAGTGTAAAAAAAAAAAAATGTTAAACAGTTCTCCCTTCAGGGGAATAAAAAAAAAAAGTAAAAAAACCCATAAAAAGTGTAAAAAAAGAATAAAAAAATAAATAATAAAATAAAAATAAATATTTAATAAAAATAATTGTGCATAAATTACACACACAAAAAAACCTACACATATCGGGTATCCACACGACCGTAATAACCTGTAGAATTAATCTAACAATTTATTAAATGTGAAATGTGAATGGTGTAAAAAAAAATAAAAAAAACAAAAAAATATATATATATATTTTTTTAAATACTGCAATTATTTATAAGTGAACTTAAACTATTCCCCCATAAAGTACAACTTGTCTCGAATAAAACGAGGCCTCATACAACTGCATGGAAAAAATAGTTACAAGTGTTGAAACGCAAGGAGGCAAAAACTAAAAAAAATTTCTGGTCATTAACTACTTTTCAGGCGTTCGGCTTAAGGGGTTAAGCAGCTACCTGAAATCCAGTACCACTCTGAATAGCTGAATCTAAGACAACCCCTAGGTTTCACCAAGGCAGGATGGATTTGGCTGCTAGGGACCCAGACTGCATCTTCAGAGATGATGTTAAATAGCAAGAGACAGCCACAAAGAAACCATAGAGCGCCAGACAGAATCAGGTACTAAAATATCCAAACAGCAGATTAAGCAGAGTCAAAAAACCAAGCCGGGGTCAAAAACCAGGAGAGTACAGATGCAAATCAGAGAGCAGAGGAGTAATCAGGAAACGGGCCATAGTCCGAAAACAGGAGAATATATAAACAAAGCAAGGGTAAACAATCAGACAAAATGGAGTCAGGACACAGAACGCAATCACAGGCAAAGGGAAAACCCACAGTCAGGTTTAAATACCCCCCCTCCCCCCATCCTCCTCAGCCATTGATAGGACGCTGGTCCTAATCTTAAAGTAAGGCTAAGCCAGTGAGCATAAACTACATTAAAGGGACAAGATCTAACACAGACAGTGTTTCTGCCACTTATAGCACCATTATGAAGCAACCCTCCCTGTGTCCTGGGAACTGCTGATGATAAAAGGCATTTGAGGGCTACAAACAGAATTGCCCAAAAATAAACTAAAACACATTTTTCACTTGTGTTAGTGCCCTTGTCTTAACACTGCCCTTGGGTACCTAGTGGCTGTAGGTAGGGAAGAAAACACACACAAGGCAGTCTGCAGAGGGACACTGAGTACAAATGTAGACAGAAAGTAGAGCACTCGCTGCAAACTGCAGACTTCTACATTCACAGAACGAATTTCCAGTATGTGTAACTGGGAAGACATACATGAGAAAAGTCTGAAAATAAGAGCAGGCTAAAAACTAAGGGCCACATGTATGAAAACTGTCTTGGTCTAAGACTTTTCTTGTTGCCCATAGCAACCAATCAGAGCGCCCCTTTCATATAGTGCTCTGGAAAAATGAAAGGGAGTCTCTGATTGGTTGCTATGGGCAATAAGAAAAGACTTAGAACAGGACAGTTTTCATACATGTTCCCCTATGTTTCAAGGAGTTTGAAAATGACTGAAAGAATAAAGATTGCAAACTAAAACATTGTGAAACTGTTTTTTTTATACAAAGTAACTACAAGAATGTCAAAGAGGTTCTGCATCGTTCTATGCCTGAAATGGAGCACCAAAGCAGAGATGTGCACTTTACAGCACTGTTAGGCTAGAGCCACACAGTATATGACAAAAACCGTCAGAAAGCGATGGTTTTTTTTCCGATTCCTGACCGAGGTTTTCGCCACTATTTTTGCAAAAAACGTGGTTGGTTTTAGTTTTTTGCTGTCAACTTGTACAAATAAATCGACCGCAAAATGCCGGTGGATTTTACCTTTTCCTAAATCTGTCAGAAAACGAGCAGAAAAAAAACGACCAGTGTAGACCACACAGGGGTGTAACTACCTGGGTAGCAGACGAAGCAGCTGCCCCGGGGCATGGGGCTACCCCAGAAATAATGGCAAATTTCCATTGTACATTTCTGGAAACAGCCCTTTTTGGCTTCCTTGAAGTTAAAGGGATTTTCTCATATATATTTATTTGCTTTAAATAAAAAAAAAAAAAAAAAAAAAAATATATTTATATTATATATATAAAATATATATATCTATTATATATATATTTATATATATATATATACTATATATATATATATATATTGATAGATATTTTTTTTTTATATAGATATATAGATATATAGATATATATATATATACACATTGCTGTACTGATTTTGCTTGGTTTAGGAGATAGAGAAGACTTTATCTCCTACTTGGTTATACAAGCTTCACTAGTTTACCAACCATCTCTTTCTGCTCTTTTTGCTCCTGCTGCTCTGTATGACCATGGTGACTTACTCCCTGCTGTGTGCCATCTCAAGCACAGGAGTCATTTCTCTATGTTACTGACAAACATTAACCTTTTAGACCTCTGCAGCATTGTGCACTACAGTTTACAAACCTCCCATATTAATTTCACTGTGACAGGCTCAGCTAGGAATAGCAGAGCTGATATGTCATGGCAAGATTCAAAGACAGAAAAAAACCCTCATCTTTTAAACCCGCTCCTTCCAGCATCAACACCTCTCCTGGTGACAGAGCTGACGAATTATGTTCATTGTTCACATGACCCTACAGTTATTCACAGGCTGCAGTGGTCTCTTCCTGTGTATAAGGTATATGACGCTGAAGTCTGTGGCTGCAGCAGGAACTATGGAACTAGGTGTGTGCAATAGGTGAATTAATTTCCTTTTTTCTATTTTACAACCTCTCTGACCACCTGACGAGTGTTTTATAAAAAATGGAAACCTCTCTAAAGCCAGCCATACAGCCAAGTATGCATGTTTATTTAAGCCACCGTCAGGCACTCAGTGACACAAACGTTAAAATCTAATGTGCCCAATCCTCTTTTCTCCCGACATCAATACAATATATAAAAGGTTTAACGGGAGCAGTGCTTGATCCTCATCATGGTCGTTGTCTAGTGTTAATGTGTTCATCTACATGTGACATTAAGTGACATTTAGACAGTACTAAACATAGAGCAGATTTATGGGAACAAGTTAAATTTCTAATAAGTACCCATTTGCCTTTTAGTCATGGGGCATAGCAGGCAAAAAAGTGAAGGTTATTACCATATTTTCATAACTGGCCAGATAAGAGAAATAAATGTACTAAAATGCTCTGTTCTTCATGGGTCAATGAAGAGGGCACAGTCAAGAGCAGCCTGAGAGTTTTCTAGTAAAGAAATGACTTTGTGATGCAGATGACTGTGATGTTATTGCACCATTATATATTCTCCTTCATAAATTCCATGCAATATATTTTGATGACTCCATAAGTATACATTTTAAAACGTTAAGTAGGTGTTTTACAATTAATTCTGTACATTTTTGTCCTAAATGTGAAATCTCTGTAAAAATGAGAAAATCATAGATCATATTTTGTATAATACTATTACTCATCATTACTCATCATGTCAGTTTGCAGATTCAAGTGCTTTTCATATGTGTCTTTTTAATTACATGCAAATGTCTTGGAGCTTTCTAATGTAGATCTAAAGTTTCTTTTCAGCCTAGTAATTATATAGAATCACAAAACAGAGGTCACACAGCTTGTACTTACAATCACATATCGTCTAATATAATTTCCTTTTTAATACATTTAGCTACATTTAAGTCAGCCATAGTATTGTGTTTTCCTTAAAAACACTGATTACAAGCCTAGTTTTAACAAAGTGTCTGCCTACTTTAGTGCAAAGTTAACAGATCAGGTTTTTAATGTTCATTTCATTAACCCTTTCATGCCCTGTGCTGTCAATTTATGCAGTGGCAGTGTGAAGGGAGTATGGAGGGGGCTTTATCATTGGAAGTGATGTAAGTCAGCTCCGATCCCTGCTGTTTAATCATTTAGACGTGGCAGTTTCTAAACAAATTATGAACAGTGCTGTGTACCATTCCTCAAATCGGCTGGTGTTTTTTGGTCATTTTGCATGCCGAAAAAAATTGTGTAAAAATTTATCAAAAAGTTGCATATTTTCCAAAATGGTACCAATAAAAACTACACTTCAGTCCGCAAAAAATTAGTCTTCACTCAGGTCCATTCATTAAACAAAAAAAAATGATTGGCTGAAAAAAATGGCTCTGCTTTAAAAAAATAGAAAAACACAATAAAAATTCTACAGATTTGGTAAAATAGGAATCATAGCAGCCTGCAGAAAACAAATAGCATGTAATTTATACCAAACAGTGAACTCCATATATGCGAAGCCCCCACAAAAATGGCAGAGTTGTATTTTTTTCATGGAATATAATTTTTTTGGGTTTCCCAGTACATTATTTGGTAAGGTTAATGGCACGATTAAATAGGGGTGTATCTTATAGTCCGAATGTACTGTCTCAGGCCGGCAGGAAGCTGGAGAGGGGCAATGTTGTGTGAAGCCAGCGGCTAGGTTTAAGGGGTTAAGAACCACCTCTGGATTTCAGCAGCATCGCCTCACTCCTACTGGCCCGAGGTCGTACTGTGGGTCAGCTGGCAGCTGTTCACTACAGCTGGCAGCTGGTGCTAACAGCAGGGATGGAGCTGGCTCAGTCCCTGCTGTTAACACTTTAGACGTCTAGCTAAATGAGGAACCGTGCTGTGTACGGCTCCTCCCTCCGATCACCCCCCTCAGAATGTAATTGCAGTGGGGGGGGTTGATCAGTTGTCATGACAGCAGGAAGCCTCATGCAGGCTTCAGTAGCTGCCATGTACGGGTGTAATAGGTAATGAATGAAAATCCTATATGCAGCAGTACGGTAGTACTCCTGTATATAGGACAGGGGGTTGTTCCCCCAGTAGGTCATGTACACTAGGGGGACTAAGTATTGAAGTAAGAAACAGTTAAAAAAATAATAAAAGTTTCCCTGTTTTACAAATAAAAAAGAGTTACACATAACATATCGCCACATCCGTAAAAGTCCAATCTTTTAAAATATAACATAATTTATCCCGTACTCTGTAAACAATAGAAAAAAAAATTCCAAGTACCAAAATGGTGGGTTTTTTGGGTTACTTTATATCCCCAAAAAGTTAGAATAAAAAGTTATTAAAAAGTCATATCTTTCCCAAAAAGATACCAATAAAAACTAATCTTCAGCTCTCACTTTTTGCTTCAATTTTGTTCTCCTATTTTCCTCCTCTAAAACCTAGATGCATCTTATGGCCTAATGCCCTCATAAGACTATGTAGACAAAAAAATAAAAATGTTATGGCTCACACTGTGTGCTGCCCTGACTGCTGCCTGTGTCAGTATAACACAGAGTGTAATGGATAAGCATACATGAATAAGCTAATACATTAATAAGTGTAAAAAAAAGTGTTATATAGTCATTCTTTAATGGGATTAAAAAAAATTTAAAAAGCGCAGAAAAATATAAATAAAATAAATAATAAAATAAAAATAAATATTGAATAAAATAATTATTTTAGATTACATACAAATAAACCCTTACACATATTACAACCGGAATAACCGGAATTTAAAATGGTATTTATTGCGAAATGTGAATGTGTAAAAAAAAATGCAGAAAACCACTTTTTTATGTTCACGCTGCAATTTTTTAAAAACAATTCTGCAGTATTTTATTTGTAAACCTAAATTTAGCGGCCAAAAAATAAAAGTCCTCATACAACTTCGTCACTTAAAAAAATTATAAAGTAATTAATAATTAAATAATTAAAGTTATGACTATTGAAAAACAGGGGGAAAAAACTAAAATATTTAGCTGGTCATTAAACCCTATTTAGGCCTGTTGCTTAAAGGGAAACTGTCACATAGATTCTACCCCCCCCTTGCTGAGGACAGCACAAGCTAGTGTCAGACATGCTGTTCCCAGCACTGTGTCCCTTATTCTGTAAGATGCTATAGTTTTAGAGCATTTAATGCTCAAATCTTATTCATGAGCAGGTGTTAGCCCTACTCAACAAAGGCTAGCCCCACCCACTGACAGTTATTCTTTAAT
>JAODAL010061833.1:0-20088 GCA_025379985.1 Phyllomedusa bahiana | reverse complement strand
CTCCCAAAGGTCTTTTCCCATGGCGGGATTTGCTTGCGGTGGTACCCAAAGGATAAGCTTGGGGTAAGAATCGTGGCTGGGCGTGGCGGGGGCAGGCAATAGGTCAGGGAAGGCGGCGAGGTTGTGGTCAGGAAACAGGGGCGGAGACGGTCTGGTACACGGTAGAGGCAAACTAGGACAAGACGCTTTCTCTAAAGGGCAAGGAGGACTAAAAGACCCGGCAGAGGATGCCGGGGCGGGCCAATATATAGGGTCAGTGGCCGGGAAACCCCAGCAATTACCGGCGATCCCCCTTTTAAGAGAGGGGACTGGCCCCGCGCGCGCCTTAGGGGACGGGGAGAGCGCCCCGACGGCCCGTGCGAGCGCCCTGGAGTCGGGGAGCGGGGTAGGAAAAGCTGTTATGACCGCGGGACGAGCGCGGCCACGGACCGGCCCGGACCGAAACGCCCATCGCCCGCGGCACCGAAACGGGGCCAGGGAGCGAGCGGAGCCGCAGCCCGGGGAAACGGTCTGCGGCGCCCGCCGTTACCACCATTGAACCCTTTGCCCTAAATTTTCCTTTGGACCCCGTTTAAAATATGAACAAGGACTTGACTAAATTTTTGAAAGTCCAAAAGAACACAAAGTTTTATAGACTGCAGTTATTAAAAAGTAGCTGGGTAACGGAAAACTAGAGATCATTCTATTTATATAGTGGGAGCATCAAGGTCTCATTCAGTTTGAATATTGGTATGAGGCTGCCAGCACACTAATTGCAGTAAATCCTGAATACAAGTTACAACTGGTCAGTTTTGAAATGGGATTCTATGGACCCCAATAATTGTAGAACTTTTAAATAATAATGTAGAATAATAGATTTCCTAAATTAATCAATTTTTTCTAACAGGTCATTTACAAAAAAAAATCTTTAAAAAAGGGCCCTTTGGAAATTGTTTTGGTTCCCACCCAAAGACTTCTCATCCTGAATGTTAATTGCCACTAAGCAAACCCATTTTTTGGGTGAGACATTGCCTGTTCTAGGGTTTCATTTTGGAATTTGGCTTCAATTAAGTTGGAGATCACCCCAAGTATTGTAGAAGCCCAGTTTTCTTCTGGATACTTAAAGGAGAACTGTCAAGCTGAGTGAACAGTCTCCCCTGGCAGATCATGTTATGACAGGAGAAGCAAAGGAAATCGATAAGTAGTGTGAAGGGGAAAAGATTTAGTACAATTGTATTTTGTTTACTTACTTTTCTGTATATTCTGAGCTTAGGAAGCCTTGGGCTGCCCTCTCAGTAACTGTAGCTTTCCAAATTCCATGGTGTTTTGTTGTGAGGATGCAGGTACCCTGGAATGAACCCACTTGGAGAAAATTTCATCTGCGGGATCAGAACCTTTATTCCTTGTTTTCCATCATGGCATCCTGTAATCCTCTGCCCCCTCTCCACCCTTTTGCTCCGTCCCCTTTTCCCTTAATACACATGTTGCTAGGCAGAATAGATAGTGAACCAACATTAGTGAGAGCTTATAACAGATCAATCCCCCCCCCCCCCCTCACAAAAAAGAAAACATTTAACAGGGAAAAAGAAAAATCAAAAAACGTCCCAATGAAAATTTTAAAGTTTTAAATGCAGAACAAAACCCCAAAAAGGGGGGGGTGGCCTTCGACTCCTTATCGGGTAGGGGGGTTTTGACAAATTTCGGTAAATCTTTGAGGCATTCCTGTTGTTGCTAAACCCCCTTGTGTCGGGGTAGGACTCTTCACACCCACCTCGTATAGTTGCCTCTGGAACATACCCCCGAGCTTTTCAAAATGTGACACGTTTCTAGTGACTTGGCGGTCCTGGTTTTGGCGAAACCCATGGTATTTTGACTTTCGTGCCCTGGGAAGGGTTTGGATGATAAGGGTGATAATTTGTCATGGGTTCAGCCTTTTAACAAAAACCCAATCTCCATTTCCCAGGTGGCGTGAGACTTCCCTTATCCGCATATTTCTTTATCCTTTCTTGGCAGGGACATCTTTGAGAGTCTGGTGTCTGGACCGAAAAAACTGGGGGGATGTCCAAAAGGGTTTAATGCCAAAGGCCTGTGAAAGGCAGTTGCGGGTGGTATTCCTGTAGTGGGTGTGGGGTGGTCGTCTTTTAAAGGGAAATCGGGCGTTTTGTTGTAAACCCTTTGTGTTCCATGGGGGCAATTCGAGAGTCTTGTTGATGGATTGCAGAAACGTTCAATTCCCCTTTTTCCCCTGAGGCCATTTAAGGAGTTATTTTTCTGTGGGTAAAGCCAAGAAAAGTGCAAAAGATTGAAAGTTGCACTATTAAAGGGGCCATTGGGTTTTTCACCGTTTCAGGTATGCCTATGCTGAGAAGTCTTGTCCAGCTTTGTTATAAGCTCTTGAGAGGTGGTGGAAACTGGTTCAATGACTGGAAACTCAAAAAAATATCTATGAAAACCCGGGAAAATAGAAGATCTGGCAAAGTGCAGAAATGACCTAACAGCAGTAGGTGTTCGGGCAGAGGTGACTTTGACTGGTGCTGGCCCCTATGGTCAATTAGTTGTTGAAAAAGGGAAATAATTTTCAATGAGTGCTTCCCACTTTTTTGTTAGCCCTGGAAACCCTACTTTCTCTCTAAAGTTGCTTTGTTTTTACCACACCTGATGGCCCTGACCCGGTCCAGCATTTGGGTTGAGGCCCCTGCGGATTGACCGACGACTGTCACGTAATAGCAATTTTGAATCGGAAAACTGAGAGTGAATGTCTTGCATTAAAAAAAGCTGAAAATTTGCTTATGATCTGGGTTGCAGGCGAGCCTCAGCTAAAAAAGAGTCATTCTTAGATGTACGTTGTCGATAATAACTAAAGTAGGGGATCAGACTGCCCCGTTTGGGTTTAACTTCCTTAAAGGTCATTGTTTTGGTACAGAGTGGCAACAACAAATTCACTTTGCCCTCGGCTAAAACGTTGGGGGGAGGTCCCCCTTGGGCCCGATTGCGGTGAAGGTGTCTTAAAAAGTAATTGCAGGGTTCCAGCCCTCCCTCATATTCAAATGAAAAACGGAAATTTTTGTAGACGGAGCACCAACGTTCAACCCGAGGGGTGGTTTGAAGAATGTTTATTGAATTAGGAATGGTGGTTTATGATCACTTATCACTGTGAAGGCTCGACCAAAAAGGTAAGGTGGAAATGAAGGCATCCCCAACAAAAGAAAGGGTTTCCCTCTCGGTTTGGGGAATAGCGGTTCCGTTCTGTTAGGCCTTGTTGCATAGGGACTGTAGAAATGCTGCCATTTCTTGGGACCTGAGTTGAATGCGCCGGGGGCCGACAGGAGGGCACCCACAATCAGCTCTGTAGACTTCAGGGGGTAAAAAATGGGCCCTGGACTGTGTCATAGTTAGACTGTATTTTCGTGTGTCAAATGCTGTTTGATGTCAGAGTCCAAAACCCACGGAGCATTTTTTTTTGAAAAGTGTCGTAGGTGTTCAGACACCGTACCAGATCGGGTTAAAAATGTCCACAGTAGGTAACCAGACCAAAAAAAACTCCGAAAAATCCGATACATTTTGAGGTTGGTTCCGGGGTTATGGCAGATTTTTGAGGGTCTGCTGAAATGCCGTTTGCCCAAAAAAAAAAATATAGCCCAAAAAACTTAAAACCCCTTTTTAAAAACTCACACTTTGATGTATTTCAGTTAGGTTGCATGTTTGCAGCTTGAAATATTGTTCCAAGGGGTTTTTGTCTGTTCTTTTGGGTTGTCCCAAAGATTAGGTTCATCACTAAAAAATTGAGGACTCAGGTATTCCTGAAAAAAAATTGTCTAATAACATTTGAAATATTTTGCACCCGATGAGTCCCAAAGTTTAGTTTTTAAATCTTCGCGACCCATGAGTGTAAAAGTTGTAATATATCTGGAGTCTGGATGCAGTTCAAGTGGTGATAACCTGATTTTAGATAAATTTTGAAAATATTTTTGCCCCCATTTAGGTCTGTAAGAATATCATCAATAGTGGAGAAATGTGCCTTTTTTTTGAATAGCACGTTGGCATGTCGCTTCCAACAAAATCTGATTTTCCCCAGGTGCTTAGGTTTAGGGGCTACCAATTGGTGAGACCCGGGAGTTGGGGCCTTCACCCGTTCAATTAAAAGGAGTCCCCCATGTTTAAATTTTCTTTCTCCAAGCTTGGGGACATGAAATGGGATGCCCCTGTGCGGTTGAACTGTGGCTGTACAGAGATCAATATGAATTTCACTTGAAAGTTTTTCAGTTTCCCTAGGCCTTGAAAGGTTGGGATATTTCTGATAACTTGTGGACAAAAGAGTTTGTTGCTGTTAAACCCCAGTTTCCTAACCAGAGTACAGCACTGTCAGCTGAGAAGGGTTTTTGCAGAGCACTTCATTTAAAAGAAAGTGTCTGTGTGGTTTCCCATCAGATGTTTGTTCTGACTGAAATTTGCACAAAGAGGGAGGCAAATAGTGAACCCCTAAGGAAAAAAGCAGGTCTGCCCTTTTTGTTATTGTGACAGCATGCTGATAACATTGACAGGGCCCTGTATCCACAGTGTCTCCAAAGGAGTGCCCTTTATTAGATGATTGTTTTTGGGGTTTGAAAAAGCACACACACTTTTAGACCCCCCTGCAGTTGAGAATGGTTGGTGCTGTGGGTCATTGTTAGGTGGCATGATGTACTGCCACACTTTCCCTATCATGGAAGTTTGGAAGATGGAGAAGATGGTGGGAGAGATCTGCAAACTTTTGCAAAGTGATTTTGCTTCCCCCAGTTTTGACAAGTTCTCCCCTTCTGGGCGGATTTCTGGTGAGGATAAAAACCTCCCCAGTTGTAGCAGGTTGCGTGTAAGGGACATGTGGTTTGAGGAGCTTTGCTTCAAAGATGGTGCTTGCGTACAGTTATGTTCTCTATGGTTTAGCTTGATTTTGGTGCAGCTTGTAGGGCTGGTCCCGCGCCCTTTCCAAAGTCATTGTGGGATCTCTGAGTGCTTGTTCTTAATTAATGACATTTTTTTTATGATTTGCATTTGAACCCCATGTCAGTGTCTGCAAAATTTACAGTACGGCCCAAATTGTTTTAGCGGACATGATATTACAATGCTTTTTGTTGCCCCACCGCTTTGTCTGTCTAAACTTGAAAAATTTTAAAAGCAGCATTTAATGTGGAGAGAAATGCTTGGGTTAAAGCTGCTTTGCTACCTCATAGTCACTGTCTTCCCCCCGTGTTAGGCAGAGTTGTGAAGAATCAAACCCTCCCCCGCAAGTGTAATAACATTGCTTTCTTTCTTGATTGTGTAATGTTTTTTGCTTTTAGGGAAAATTTTCAAAACGTTTTACCATTTTTTCCCAACAGGTGCCAGGTTGCTTGGGGCTGGTGCACCCCAAATGCACTGAAGGGGGGTAAGCAGCCATGGCTGGTTAGTGTTGCAATTTTTTACCAGTTTGCTTTTTGCTGAAATCTTTAGCTGATGATGTTTAAACCCCGTCGCCGTTGTAGTGTTGTTGTGAGGTGAGGTACCTGTAATGAATCACTTGGAGATAATTTATCTGTGGAAACGAACACTTTTTTTCCTTTCTTCCATCATGGCATTTTGTAATCCCTGCCGCCCCTCCACCCCCCTTTTGCTCGGTTTTCCTCCCTTAATTTCATCACTGTTGCTAGGGAGGAATAGATAGTGAACCAACATTGTGGAATGCTTATAACAACATCACACATGCTCAAAAAGGGACGGCGATCAGTCAATGGCTGAAACCACCTGCCTTTGCCAAGAATAAGCAGGCATCTCAAGTAATTTACAAGTTATATTGAATTTTTTTCACAAAATTACATTGTTAGCAACCTGCCCAGCTAATTGTCACAGAGCAGGTGGTAAATCCACTGATGCCCCCGCAAGAGACGACATTAACCACACCTTGGAGCAGAGATGCCCCCCATCAGAACCGGCCCAAAGGTGGGATGGACTTGAGGGGAACTCCCAGGTCACTACCCATGATGTGGACACTAGCGGTGACATCTGAAGTGCCAACAAAGTACACAGGGAGCAGGCAGAGGCATAACCAGGTCACAGGCAGAGAGGTCAGCGCAAGTGGCAAGCAGAGAATTGTAAATATGAACCAAGGGTCAAAACCAGGAAACACAATTAGCATAAAACACAGCACAAACACATGTCAGGAACACCAACAAACTGGCAGTGGCTTCAGGAGGAGGTGTCCTAATAAAGGGGCAGAGGACCAGCCATTGGATTACAGAGATGTGCTAGCCCTTTAAATCTTAAAGAGTCGGTGCGGGTGCTCTAGAGGTCAAGTACATGCATGCATGCCACTGACAGAGACAAGGAGCAGAGCAGGAGCGGGACAGGTGAGTGTCATCTGGAACGGGGAGTGCAGAAACAAGCACTTCTACGGTCCAGAGCGAGGTCTGTGGCAAACGCAACATAGTACTAATGCTGTTCTATAACATGTTGCCAGCAAATGGGACAGAATATTTATGGTGACAGGTTCACTTTAAACATTTTTTTTATCATCAGGAAAGCTAAATAAGCTTACCATTGTGGCCTAATTATCATCAGGTTAGCCAAAAATTTTGAGCTTACTAAATTCCACTTGTATTGGTATGGCCAGTTTAAGAGTTTTTCACTTTAGCCTCAAAACTGATGTTAACTACTTTGTAACAATTTTACACCACTAAATTGTAACTTACTTGACTCTCTTGTCTCTCGTCTCCTCCCTTCTTCCCGGCCTAATGGAATGATCAATGTAAGGAGAGTGTCACAGCTCATCTGAGATAGATAATGGATCGTCATGTGTGGGACTTGGCATATGGCTGTTCTGGTCTTCATCCCCAACCTTCTAAGGGAACTTAATTCTGCTGCAGTAAGCTCCCAGTTCCCTACCTTTGACACAGACTCTGACAGCAATGTTGGACATCCAAAACACAATACAGAATGGGCAGTTTAGAGGCAAAATCAGGCAAACAAATGGTTGGAGCACTTTTAACACAGGGCCTGAGTGATGGTAGGTGATGGCAGGCAACAGATACAAAGTATGGTCAGGGAAATAGCTAAGGTCAGAAACAAAAGAATATAATCATACACAGTAGAAGCACTACAGAATATTAGGCAAGGGCTAATCTTCCCTTTGGCAGTCTGTGATAGGTAGAGGCACAGATTTGTGGCATGCACTGGCCCTTTTAATTTTCAAAAATCAGTGTGTATGTGCAATAGGGGCAGCACAGGCACAGGAGTAGTCTTGGGCTGCCAAATGGCCATACAGTGGAGGACAGATGTTTGATGGAGTGGCAAAATGGAAACCAATACCCCCAAGAGCTTCTCAAGTTTTACATCCTTACAAAACGCCTCCAAATATATTGGTTGATTGGGCAGAGTTATAAACTGATCTTAAGAACTCTGGATATTACCAAAAAAAAAAATTACAGTTTACAGGAGTGTCGAAAGTGAACAAAAGTGACCCCGAGATCTTTCCAGATGTTGCATCAGTCAAAGTCCTGACAAAAGCTGAATTTTCAGCTGGAGATTCACATACAAGTATTCCTTACAAGGCACATGACATATAACAAGGGAAGATCTTAATTAATCTATAGCTTCATTTATAATATCTGGTGACAGCACAAACAGATGAATGACCAAATGATTTTCAGATCTGAATACCTTGTTGGAGATCCTCACATAGCTGGAACATGCATTTCAGATATTCAGTCTACATATGGGTTGCATTCACAAAACTCTAGATGATAAAGTTATCTCAAGGGCTATTGTTCTGTCCTGATTCAATGAGCTTGTTGTAGATTGCTGTCAATGTAATTGGGCGCCGGGGAGTTCATTTCAGTGCATGAACAAACAAGTGCTGCCTGATAAATAGAAATGGCTTGACAATTAACCCTAAAAGAGATGTTACAGATAAATTCCACAGAAGATATAACATCTATCAAGTCATACCCTTATCTGTCTGTGGTTAAGTCTTTTGCCGTGATAATTTCCTTTACAGCGATAATCTATAATTAGAAATAGAAAACAGTTGGCAACCTAGTAAACAGGTGTCGTTTCTGATATGGTGTTTCTTCATCTAAGGCCATGTCTCCAGCTTTTCAGGTGTTTTTTCAGCGTTTTTCATTTTCTAAAACCACTGAAAAAACTAATGAAAACTGATCCCATAGACTTTAATAGTAAAAACGTTCTGTGTCTCCACAGAACATTTTTTTCTGCATGTTTTTGCAGCTAGTTGTTTTTTGCAACATTTTGCAAAAAAACTACAGAGCAGGGCAGAATATTTACTGTTGAATTCTATGTGAACCGCCGCATGTTTTTTGGCAGGGATTTTGGTGCAGTTTTTGGACAGCTCTGCTGAAAAACTGCCCAGGTGTCTTAGTAAGGTACATGAAGTTTGCATATTTTAAAAACTGAACCAAAACAGTCAAAAAAATGTGTCAAAAAACTGAAAACTACCTAGAAAAGTCATCAGAAACCCAACTGTTTTGGACGAAAAATTGACGTTCAAAGCAGTTTTTAGGTTTTGGTTTTCGATGAATTTTTTGTCCTATTTTGTGTAGACCTAGCCTTAGGGCTTGTCCCCACGTCAAGGTTTATCGGTAATTTTTTCAGATGATTTGCTGTTTTAGAAACCGTCTGAAAACCAACATGCAATGCTCCCCGTAGACTTTCATTGAAAATCCGTTCAGCAGTCCCAGATTTTCTGCCGGACTGTTTTTCACACTGCCAGCGATCCGAAAAACTTAGAACATGTTCATTCTTCTGCTCGATTTCCAGACAGAAAATTAGCATTGAAGTCGATGAAAACCGAGCAGAAAGTTAGTGAATGTTTTTTTTTGTCCTGATTTTTGGGCAGTTTTTGGTGAAAAAAAAATTGTACTCAGTACAGTTTTCTGCTTTAAAAAAACATCCAAAAACTGCTCTAAAACCTGGACAAAATCAGTGACAAAAATAGTTCAAAATCTGAAAACTGCTGAAAAAACAATTGGTTTTTGTGTCAAAAAACGTTCAAAAACCGGTTGGGATGGACAGTTCTGCTGAGGTCACAACCGAGCAGATTTTGTCCTTTGCCATGTGAAGGCACCCTTCTAATTAAAGAATCCAGACGGTATTTTGACATTGTTTCAGTGGTGTTAGGGGATGGTTGTGTCTGCGGTTTGCAGATTTGCCCGTTCCCCTCAACCGCTAACATGTACATGTTCCGCCTGAAAACCAGGTGGAATAATGAACATGTTCTAAGTTTTTCGTCCGGCAGAAAATCTGTTCAGTGGGGACTGCTGAACTGATTTTCTATTAAAGTCTATCAGGATGGTTGACAGTTGGTTTGCAGACGGCTTTCAAATCCAAAAACCGTCTGTAAATCCCACCGAAGATCCTGCCATAGGGACGTACCCTAAGGGCGACATGTATGAAGCTCGAGGCATCGGAGCGCACGTTTTCACCCGATTTAAAGTGAAAGCTGCACCTCATGTATGTTGGCGCCCGAGGACTGCGCCTAAGATTCGCCGCCCGAGGAGGTGCGCTCATACATGCGGTGAAAAGTTCCCTGCGCCTCGCCAGTGTGTGAGTCGCAGTGCGGGACTTAGGCGCAGAAGAACTGTGCCTAACATACATGTATTCCGATTCGAGACAGGCTGGAAAACAGCGAGAAATCATTAAACATGTTAGTAAATAGCAAAAGGAGTTGTCTTTCAAATGAATGAATGAATAAAGTGAAAAATCAAAGCTGTCTAAAAGCGATTAAATGTAGTGAAAAAGTGGATCATTACAAATTAAAGTGAAAATATATATATCGCTTCAAAAAAAAAAAATCTCAGCTCTCAGCTCCGTGGGGGCAGGGAGTATAAATTAAAAAAAAATCATTTTTTTTTGGGTTTGTAAAACAAAAATCTGAAAAAAAAAGCTAAAACCCTTCTAGAAAAAATAATAAATAAAATCACAAAACAAAAAATCAATAAGGGCGCAACATAAAGGGAATTGGGAAATATAAAAAAAATTGCCGGAAATACAGTAATTTCAAATTCTTAACCCGTTTCTTATTGGCGGCATAAACCACCCAATCAAATAGGAGCAAACAGTGAAACCATTATAACCTATGGAGTAGAAATTGCCCCAATAAAATTTGAAAAGGGGGGACAGTTCAAAATGCAGTAGAAAAGGCAGAAAAGAGCTGATTGGTTGAGTAGTGGGGGCTTGGCTTTTCCCGGCCAATAAAGGCGCGAGCTATTTTGGGCCCCATTTTTAATTAGGGAGGGGATGGGGGAAACTAAAAATCTCAGTCTCAGCCCGTGGAGCAGGGAGTATGTTTTAAAAAAATAGTTTTTTTAAAGGTTTAAAATATTTTTCTGTAAAAGAGCTAAAACCATCAAAAAAACATACACCCCACTGAAATCCCCCTAAAAAAAGGGTTTTTCGCCGTCCCCGGCGCCCCTTAAAGGAATTGGGATATAGAAAACTGCCAAAAATACAGAAATTTAAAAATCGTAACCCTTTTCTCATTGGTCGGCAAAAAACCAATCAACCCAAATGGGAGCAACAGTAAACCCTTTTATAACCAATGGAGAAAAATTTGCCCAATCAAATAAAAAGGGGGGGACATTTCCCAAAATTTACAGTAAAAAAAGGGGAAAAAAGAGCTAAATTGGGGGGGTTGAGACCGGGCGGCAGATAGGGAAATCCACCAATCATATGTATTGCGTCTATTTTGAGTGGAGCAAGAAGGGCACGATGGGAAGGGGGTGCCCTAAAAGTTTTTTACTGCCCTTGGGGAAAAAAGAGGGCGGTTATTTGGGCCCAAAGGGAGAAGGGGGAAACGACGCTCTTATGGGGTTTTTTTAATGCAATCTATAAATAAAACTTTTACATGCCCCAAATCAAATGTAAACTCACAAAATTGTACCATTTTTTTATAAAAAGAACCCAAAAATTTTGGGGGTAAAGAAAATAAAAAAAAAAAAAATGAAAATTTTAATAATTCATTTTTTTTTTCTTTATTTTTGTTAGGGCCCAAAGATCCAAAAAATTTTGGGGCCCAACGAAATTAAAAAAAAAATTTAAAAAGAACTTTAATGGCGGGCAAAACGGGGTTTGTTAGGGATTTTATTTAGGAAAGTTTATTTGAAATTTTAGCTCTTTTCAAGAATGTTTTACACTTTTAAAAAAAACTAAATTTTTTTACTAATACTCCCTTGGGCCTCACGGCGTAGAAATTTTAGTGCCCCCCCCTTTTTTCTCTCCCTAGACTTCAATAGGACAAAGTTTGCTCCCCGCTTGATTGGCCGGGATAAACCAAAGCCCCCCTAGCTCAACCAATCACCTTTTTTTGCCTTTTTTACTGTATTTTAACTGTCCCGCCTTTTTATTTGATTGGTCAATACTTTCCCTAGGTTTAAATAATGGCTTATTCTGATTTTTCTGGTTTTTGCCCACCAAAAAGGGGATGGGCCCCCCAAAAAGAATTTTTAAATTTTCTGTTTTTCCCGGGGAATTTTCTATATCGCAATTCCGATGTAGCGCCCTTTATGGCGCTAACCGTTGTTAGGGGGTTTTTTAATTTTGTATGTTTTTAGGGAAGGGGGGTTTTGAGCTCTTTTTCCCCTTTAAAGTTTTACCCTAATTAAAAATGAAATTTTTTGGAGCTTTGTTCCCTGTCTCCGGAGCTGAGAGCTGTTTACTGTTTAACATCGGGCCCCAGAGCACATTTTTCCCCCTTCCCTTACGTTCTCGCTTCACTTTGCCTCCTCCGGTTTATTTAGACCACATTGAACCCAGGTCTGGGCGGAGCTGCAATGCGCCTCACTTTTTTCCGACCCCCTGATCATGCATGCCTCGGGCTATTGAAAAATTTCCGGTCCCCGCCCCAGAAGCCCCCCACCGCGCCCTTTTCACGCCCCTTCATGTTACGCATCCAAAAAATGGCGAAGCTTTGCACCAAAAATCGCATCCCGCGTCCCACAGGGGGGGTTTGATTTGGTTAGCCACAGTTTTCGACAAAAAACAGGCGCAACTCCTGATCATACATGTCGCCCCAAGTGTCTAAATGCTGTCCTACTGTCTCCTGACAGTGAACCCTGAATATTTTTCTTTTTTACAAATTTTTAAACCCTTTTTGTAATAACACCGTATAACACGAAATGTGCTGAAAAATCCGACCTTTGCTTTACTCAAGTCCTGTTGGCGCTGGCACTGCGATGGCCCTCCTTAGGGAGCGCATATAGCAGAATCCCGAGTATAGCCGGCAGCGTCCGGGCACTGCGGAGCGCATACAGGAGAAGATACCACTGTGGAGCAGAGAGTGGGGCCTCCTGCTCCGCAGTGGACCGGACAGCCGCAGACTGCGGCTGTCCAGAGTTTTCCACACAGGGGGTGTTGGGCATCAGCTGTGGGGCGAGCCTATGACATTACCCTGCCTTGCCAGGAAGCAGAGGGGGCCCCGGGAGGCAAGCGCGGGGGAACGAGGTAAATGGGGTTTTTTTTGGTTTTTAAAAAACCCTGCCTTTTACCTTCTTTTGGGGGAAACCATAACGCCTATAACCAGCCTAAGGCAATATAACTGCTTAAAACCCGCCATGGGGCCTATACCTCCTGGGAGACGTATACTGCCTATAACCCCCTGGGGGGGCATATAATGCCTATAACCACCTATGGACCCATACCTACCGAGGGGCTATACCCGCCTAAACCAGCCTAGGGGGGCATATACCTGGGTATAAACCTAGGGGGACATATACCTGTTATACCGCCTAGAGAGAAAAAACCTCCCCATAACCAGCCAGGGAGACATAAACCTGCCTATAACCACTTAGGGGACATATACCTCCCAAAAACCAGCCAAATTGGGGACATATACCGGCCTAGGGGACTTTATCCCCTGCCTAAAACCTGCCTATGGGAACAAAATACCTGCCTATAAAAACCCCTAGGGGACAAATACCTGCCTAAAACCCCACCAAAAGGGGAAAATAAACCTGCCTTTTAATCAGCCTAGGGGGGACCAATACCTGCCTAAAATTTATGCCTAGGGGGACATATCCTCCTTTAAAATCTGTCCTAGGGGGGAAAAATATCCCTTTCCTAAAAAACCTGCCTATGGAGACCAAATACCTGCCTAGGGGGCCCATATACTGCCAAAACCTTTCCTTAGGGGAACATATACCTCCCTATATGGGTTTCTATGGGGGAAAATTTTAAAACTGCCTATAACCTGCCTAAAAACTCCCCTATTGGGGACATTAAACGGGCAAAAACCGGGCCTATTTTGGGTTTCTGGGGGGGACTTTAAACCTCCCTATACCCATAAGGCTCCCATGGTTGTCCTTCAATAGAGAAAGCACACTCTAAGTTGGACTTATCCTAATTGTCTTGGATGGCACGAACTGCACAGATATGTTATCTCTTTTGTTGCCCTCATAATAGCAAGCAAAAAAGTGTAAAATGCACTAGAGTTCTGAAAATGGGAACACCATGATCTACTTTTTGGGTACTAGTAGGTAAAGGGGCCCCAAAAGGGAATCAAATTTTTAAAGTTTTTTAACATAGGGTTCCCTCACTGAACCTCATTGCCATTGAAAGTATGTAACTTACTTACAATATTGCCTCAGACACTAACCAAAAGTACCAGGGGGGGGGGGTTTTTTTTTTTTTTGCCCCTCCAAAAAGGTTTAAAGGGGCTATGTTAAACTTTTGCGTTTTTGGGGATGGTTTTTCAGCCCCCGAAATTGCGCGCCGTATTGCGCGCAAAAAACGGAAAAATCCGCCTTTTCCATTACGGAAAATCCACATTTTCTCATAGAGAACTATGGATTCCGCCCTCCTTTTCCCCCCCCCTTTTCGGAAATCCCGGCGAGCGGGAGAAAGTGACAGGGCCCCATTATCCCGGCGGGAAAACACGCCTTTGGATTTTTGGAAAGTCTAGGGGGCCGGGCCGAGGGTTTGGCCCCCCCCCCCCCGGTTACAAAACGTCGAAATTGCGGGAAAAATCCCCCCGCAATTACGGTTTAAATCAGCCGTGTGAACATAACCTAAGGCTTCTAGGACCTTGTTCTTAAGAAGTGTTACTATGCGGCAACATCTAACTTCAACATATTAGATGATGTGCTTTCACTAGAGCTTAGTTTTTTCTAGTATCCTACCATTCCCTTTTATTTTACTTTTCCCCCAATTTCCCTCCAAAGCTGTAGTTAATAATTCATGTTTTTAGACCCATGAAATCACTCACAACAGTAATCCTTTAATATATACAGCAAATTATTTTTCATACTATATTGTAAAGTCTTATTAACCAGGTACAAAAAAATTAGAAGAATAAGCAATTCTATGTTGAAGTATTTAGGTTGGTTGTTTGATCCCAAAGCATTTTTTGATCCTTCCTAAATTTGGCCATCAGTCAGAGGGGAAGAAAATAATCATGAAAAAAACATTATATACAATGTGACACAACAACAGCTTTCTGCATGTGTAAATTTCCTTTTTCAAGATTTTCAGCTTGCAAATAAAAGGGTTTGGGGAGCTCACCCACGGGGAAATACATAAGAGTTAGCCCCAGGATAACCTATCTATTGCTAATATCATGTGTCATCTCAACCCACAACCTCATCTACTTGAATGGAAGAAAACACATGCCTCCCCGAGTTTTGGAAATTTGGGGAAAAATTTTATCATAGACAGCCACCAAGCAAACAGAAATTTTAAAAGTGGGGCAACAGTTAAATTCTTTATAAAAACATCCCCTTTTAAAATTTTTTTTTATTCTCCAGTGTTGTAATTTACAAGTCCTGGGCCCTAATGTAAACTATTTTGGCCCTGTCATGTTTCAATGACTGGTTCATTGGCTACTTTTGGACCTTCTAAAGTTAAAAATTTCCTTTTCTTCTCTTTTTAAAACCCCCAAAGTGGAATCAACTAAAATACGCCATGCAAATGGACTATGAGATTTTAACAATCTCATAGTCTATGGGACATACAGAAATAGTCAATATGCAATTAAATCATGGAAATTATTGACCAAAGTTTAAAGAAAAAAGTCATAAAAAAGATGCATCAACATCGATAAATTTTTCCCTTTGGGTTTTTTGCTGAATAAACAAATAAATGGTTATGTAATTTTTAAGCCAAATTTTTTGAAAATTTTCACTTTCAATTATTTTTTCCAATTTCAAGTTACACATGCAAAAAATGGGACATTACTTACTCAAAAAACACTGCAATTTTTGGGGCATATTTACAGGGTCAATGGGTGGACTAGAACGGACCCCCAGCAGGGATTTTCCCCGCCTATTTTGGGGTACCTGGGAGAAATTGACAGGTTTCAAGTTGCCCGAAAAGAAAAACAACTCATTTTGATCAGTTGTTACTGAAATAAAAAAAAATTTTTTATTATTTTCATTTTTTAAACAAATCATCATTCCCCGCATTTTTCAATTGGCTTTTAAAAAAAACAGAGCCAAAGGGCAGTAGCTATCTACCAAGCGTAGCAGTTTTTTTAGGGGGTTCCAAAGTTTAGTCCTCACCAATGAATCCCACTGAAAAGTATCAGCTGAAACAATGCTGCTGTGTAATTCTCACAAAAGGGCCTAAATTTTTACTGGTTTCCAAAACTGGCAAAATGGGCACAAAGTAACCAAGATAGGAAAATGTCTCATCAATGAAACTTTAGCTGTGCTTTTAATGCCTACTATAAATACTTGACAGTCTAACACCTATCACTTACTGGTGCTCATGAATAACACTAGCCTAAATATAATGAGGCATTTACTACAATATAAAATGTTAGTCTAAATAGAATTCACAAATAAAACCGCCACTCATGATTATTTTATTATTTTAATGTACAAAATTTTATTTTGTTTTTTATTAAAATTCATGATTTAAAAGAAAGCCCTTTTCCTAAACTACTACAAATGCTGACTTAGAAAACTAAACCATTAATCATCCTATTGACTTCTATGGTGGGCTGTTAAGGGCATGCTCTTTAACAAGGGCAGAAATCATTGTGCTGATGGGGGGAGGAGAGAGGAGGAGCCTTGATTTCTTTACCCCCCCATTGTCCGTTTGGGTACTGTATGTGTGAAACCCCAGTTTTATAATAATGGGGTTAAACCCATCATTTTATTAAAATTCTTGCCCTATGATGAAAAAAGACTTCCCCCTCCCGGCCCCCAAACTGGGGAGCAACTCCTAAAATTTGGGAAAAAAAGACCTCCAATAACCCCATTTTAAAAAAAGCACACTATAGATGTCCTTATTTTAAAGGGGTCTGTCTTAATAATAGATTACTAGTGTTTAGTGAATTTGCCCACTTAGAACATCCTGAACCTGGATTGTTTCCGAATTTCAACCCCATGCCCAACCTTAAATTGGGGTCAGGGTTTTCAATTGGTTTTCAAACTTTATTTACCCTTCTGAGACACTTCAGGGCCAATCAGAGGTAACTTCAGACTGAAAGTGACACCACTGAACCTGGAGCACCAAGGAAAGGTAAGTCAACCCTTAAAAACCCTAAAACTTTAATTCAAATTAAAATTTTTTTTGGGAAATTTTTTAAAAAAAAAAAATTTGGAAAAATTTAGGGAGACCCAAACTGAATTGCTTTTGGGTTCGGACAAATTTAAGTCAATTAGGATTAAACCCAAAAACATAAAATATTTTCCCCAAAAGCAAAAATAATGGGAGAAGAATTTTTTTAAGGCCCTTTTTATTAAATTTTTTTCAAAATCAAAAATCTTTCAAAATTTTCAAATTTGTATTTTGTAGAAAATTTTCCTTAAATTTTTGACTTTGGGTTTAAACGTTCTGGAAAATCCTTCCACAAGTTTTTTTAAAAATAGTTGGTAGGAATTTTTGGGCCCCTTCTCCTGACAGGGAAAAGGGGCAAAAATGAGCCCCTGTTTTTTAAAATCGCTTTGCTCACACCTGCCTTTTTAGCTTTGCCTGTAAATTTTTATAGGGCTGAGATCAGGGGTTTGTGGTTTTTTCCCCTTCCCCAAAAAATTTCTTAGTTTCCTTAAGACACTTTTTAACCATTTGGGAAATATGCTTTATTTATTGTCCCTAATAGCATGAAACATCTTTTTGCTAGCAATGTATTTCTTCCCGGAAGCTCATCCCACAACCCAGTTTAAAAAAAGATGACACAAATCAGGGCTGGCCCCCATTTCTCCAAGGACCTGTAGCAGTCACATATTTTTTTGCACCAAGAAATTTTTTTCAACACGTTGATCATTTCCATCTTTGGGTTAAAAACTGTGATTAGAAATATCATCTTTTATGTGCAGCCTTTCTTGCAGTCATAAGCGAGAGAGCTCGGATTCCGCCCCTTTCTCATTCTCTGTCAGCCAAAAGGGTCGATTCTGGGGACACAGCTGCAGGGGAAAAAACATTTCTCCCGCGATAGATAAACTTTATAAAAAGATTACATGGTGTGCGTGTATCTTGATGACACACTTGTCTAAGCAGCCTTTTAGAGGATAGCCTAATACACATTCTGGAAATACTGCTAATGAATCGCATTTATCTGTCTTTACTTTGAATTATTTGCATTCAGGTTTTGTTTACATTCATGGGTGTATATATAGACTATAGATCATTTTCTCAATCTGCATGAGGAGCTGAAAATGAGTTGGGAGGTTGCTTTAAACATGGTTCAAACACCTCTTTATGGATTTTTCAGGCATCTATAAATGCTACAATTCAAAGAAAAATACATTGTATGGTATTTTATACATGGATGTGCTCTTAAAGGAGCACAACCTTTTATGGTCCAAAGGCCACAAAGTCATATTGTACTTCTCCCAACGGCTGCTGTAAACCTTAATGGGGTATTTTCCATCTAAGACCTTGTTCTAGGTCCACTTAAGGGGCGCCCAACCTCATCTCCTCCTCTCTCGAGTCTTGAACCTATCAGGCATTTTTATGGTATATCTTGTGAATATGCCAATGTTTGTGTCAGAAATAAACACTCCTTTGAGTAAGAAATCCATGTAAAACTGCTGGTCAAGTACTAGGGATAATGCATAAACAGTTTTACCTGGATTACTCATTTACGTGGCTTAAAATATCACATAAAGTCCTATACTGCCAGCCATACAGTGCCAACCATAAGAGTGCTAGCCCTACATTGTCCATCATAACAGTGCCAGCTCTATGCTGCCCACCATATCAGTGCCAGCCAGACTTATAGTGCTCACCCTTACAGTGTCAGACGTACAGTGCCCCTACATAAGTATGCCAGCCAACCATACCAGTACCCACCATAAGAGTGCCAGCCCTACACTGCACACCATAACAGTGCCAGCCAGGTTTAATGTACTCACCATAAAAGTGCCGTCCAGCCTTACTGTGCTCACCATAACAGTGCCATTCATACAATGCCCACCAGTGTGATTTCTCACTTTTATTTTATGGCTGTATTGCTTGTATGTATGTCACCTTATTGTATCTTTCTTTTTGTATATTATGTAAACACTGTAGCTTTTTCGTATTAAACTTGAAACTTTAATAAGTTTGGTCCTTGTATGGTCTGAGAATCCATAGCCGCTGTTATAGTGTTTAATCATGTGACTGCTGGAGAGCAGTGTTTGATATAGTGTACCTGTTTGTTATAGTGCCTGAGAGTGGTTTTTGTGGGGGCTGGAGTCCTTCCCCTCTAATTGATTATTGATTTCTGATGGGAAGGTGGTGGCGACATATATTTTTAGGGTGCAGTGATCCCTCAACATCTAACATTAATTGTTTCTGGTGAGACCATTGCATGTTGAAATGATAACTCTATGGAAAACTGGTAATTGGTTCCAAGGCCCCAAAATGTCATCTAATATAGTGCGAAACAGACAATTAGGCAGATAATTAATACTGATAAAACAAGTTCTTACCTAGAAGAGTCAGAAAAAGCTGCTGGAAGCTGGAAATCACTTTCTATGTTGTGAACAGGAGCTTCTTTGATTCATGAACTTTATACACAATGCACCATAAAAAACAAAATGTGGCCCTCACCTGGTGCCCAAAGTCGCCACCCATCCTGACACATGTAAAGAGCAGTATTGAGCAAGTAGTACCGCACTGTACTGTAGAGAGGAGCTACCAGACTGTCAATCACTGCATGCACTGCAGTAATACATGTAAGTAGCAGTACAATACATGTAGTTACACACTGTACTGTAGAAAGGAGCTACTAGACCGCCAATCGGGGCCAGGACAAGGCATTTTGGTGCCCTAGGCGAGAACAGCCAATGGTGCCCCCCCCTCCCCTCGTTCCCCAAAAAATTGCACTACCCCACACTAATTCCTCTCGCCCCGCCCAGATCCTCCCGCCTGCACCAGGTCCTCTCGCCCCCCGCGCCAGGGCCTGTCACACATTTTTCTGCATATTCCACATTATCCTCCCATCTCCCAGCATCACGCACAATGAAAATCACCCTGACAAATTCTTTTTCAAAAGTGCCCCCCTCCCTAGACCGTGTAATACCCCCAAATAAAAATACTAAATAATACACCTAACATGGAAAATCACCCGGACGAATGATTGTTACAAAAAACACTCCCCTACAAAACCAAGACCCAAAACTATTACTACTTAAGGTCAAATAATCCGCCAACCCGACCAAAAACCCCAACCCCCCCAGTGACTATCACTGTAAATACCACCCGCCATCGGGACCATATATGGTAGATCTAGTTTTATTAAGCTCTGCAGAAAAAAAGTGATTTCACTGCAGTTACATTTATTTACCACAGGAGACCCTTTTTTGATCCCGGGCGTTTACTTTTCCTTTTTTTCCCACCATTCACACCTTCACTGATTTCGCCCGGCCAATACTCGTCCCTGCGTTTTTGGCCCCAAAAATCTTAGAATCCCACATTTCCAGTAACCCTTAATTTTAAAAGGGATAACGTCCCCCATTTTGACAGGTATATAGCCCCCTCACATAGGGAACTATATAGGCCCCATCATTTTGGCTGGTATACAGATTGCCCTCTCAGTCAGGCATTTGATATATAATTAAATTTACACAAATAAATATATATGTCTCCTCAGTCAGGCGGAAATATTGCCCCTTAGACAGGCAGGTATATAAATATAGGGGCACTCAGGCAGGTATACAG
>JAODAL010061832.1:0-20090 GCA_025379985.1 Phyllomedusa bahiana | reverse complement strand
AAATAGGGGACGGGATAAAGGAGGGCCCGGGGGCAGTGTTTCAGGCGGAGCGTTGGGGGTAAAACCCGATACTGGGCGGTGGGGAGTTTTTTGAAAGGGGAACCGGGTCCCAAATTGGTATATATAGAATCGTGGAGAAAGGAACGAGCAGGGAGTAACGTTGGCCCCCTGGCCCTGCCAAACATCAGGTCCCCACCCCGGTGACCTGGAGAAGTGGCTCGAGTGGGGGTTCATCCTCCCCCGCAACAGAACACCCATGGCACGATGCCATTGCAGCCAGCGGCCACCCTCTGCAAAAGGGGAGCTGTTTCTCTTTGACATCACCCCCCGGTCCAGTTTCCCCGGTCGTACTCATGGCCGGTTTTCAGGAGGCTTTGAAAGAGCAACAGTATGCTCCAACCTTTAAAGGGGCGAAGCTGCCCGTGCTCCTGTCCAAGTTGTTGGACGCAGTCCCTCCCTTTTCAAATAGGGACTTAAAAGTTCAGAGAAACAAGGGCTTGGCCGAGCCGATTGGAGGTTCCAAGCTAATTTTTTTCCAAAAAGGCGTCCGCCTTCTTAAAAAATGTGAAAGAAGGGGGGCCGTCCTTGGTTATCGGTTTTTTTTCCAAGGTGCCGGCAGCGGGTGTTGGAGCTGTAACTACGGTCAGGGCCAGTACATGCCCTTTAGGCCCAATTGGTGAATGTGTTCCGGCCCAGGACACCAACAACTTGGCAGAGAGGCCCCTTTCCCTCCACGTTGTAAAATGCGGCTCCTGCGCCAATGTCTGCCTCCCCCTCCCCCCCCACCACCATCTCCCTTCACAAGTTGCTCCCATCCCAAATGTGTAGGGAAAACGGTTTCAGCGTGTCATGCATTCTACACCCGGCTTGCCTCCAAAAGAAGTCGAAGGGGAGGGAAGTCCCCTCACAGCAAGAAATGATGTGTGGCTTTCTCCCCCGGGGAACTGCAAATTTGGAAACATGGTGACAGACAATGGGGGAACATGGGTCGTGTGCACGAGGAGGGAGGTCCATGCGCTCTTCATGGCGCACGTGTTCAAACTGGGTTTTGAAAAGGTTCCCGAAGTCTTCCACCTTTCAGAAAGTTTGAAAAAGGCCAGGAAACTGTGCATGCACCCCTTTTCCCTTTCTACAAAGCCAGGAACACTCTCCCCGAGTTGCGCGGGGAACGGCCCCCCCCAACACCATTGAAGGATGTTTCCACCCTTGGAATTCCAGCTGCCATGTTTGGGCCCATGTATAACAAGAAAGGCCCTTAAGTTTTTTGATGATCCGGCGGACGGAGTACCCCTGTGTAACTTTGATGTCAGCCGTGGCACTAGGTGCACCCGCCGTTTGTTGAGGCATTGAGGAGGCCCGTTAATTTTCAGTCGCCCGGACTAGGGGTGAAAATCTTCCATTTCTTATGTCCCGGAAAAGATGCTGAAAATCTGTTGGGAGGGGACGGGAGACGTGGCGATACATCTCGGGCCACATAGTCCCGGGGGGACTGAAATGGGGAGGAGGAGGAGGGCATTCGAAGGGAACAAGTCTAGGGAAAAATTTTGGTTTTTACCCAGGTGACAGGGGGAGGAGGAGCAGGAGCGCTGGAGGAGGGAGATGGAGATGAGGAAGATGAGGCAGATGCCCCCCGCAAGCACCGTGGCAGTTTTACGTGGGGGATGGAGGCAGGGAGCCCCTCGGAGTCACTTGTGCAGTTTGGCCCGCAGCATGCTGATTTGCCTGGTTTGTGACAGCTGAATAGTCAGCACCCGGCAGAGGGATAAATTCTGGCTCTCCACCCTATTGGACCCTCGCTACTGGTCCAAAATGGGAACCTTTTTCCCAGCTTTTGAGATGGAGGAAAAAACTCAAATACTATAGGGAAATCCTCCGTAGTCAGTTGCCCGTGCCTATGTGCGGCATCGTCCCTCCTCTGACAGGTTGACCGGGGGGTTCTTCAGCGCCCCACGTACTACTGCCGCGGCTGCCGGGGGAAGGTGGGGAGGGGGGGTCGGGGCAGTACCAGCTCCATCAGCAGCAAACTTAAGTCTGGAGTCACTGATGAGCAGCTTCCTTCCCACCCGCCTAGTGAGGGGGCAGTCGCCAGCAGCAGCAGCAGGACTTGGAGCAGACCCTGAACCAACGGGTGGGGGCCTACTTGGACAGCACTCTGCCACCCCAGTTAGAAGATCCGCTGGACTACTGGGAGCCAAACTGGATGTGTGGCCGCAACTTGCCGAGTTTGCAGTGGAGAAGCTCTCCTGCCCGGCCATTTATGTGGCATCAGCTGGTGTTCAGTGCGGCGGGTGCCATCATTACCCCAAGGAAAACCCCGCTTGCCCGGGAAATGTGGAACGACTGACCTTTGTCAAGATGAATCAGCCTGGATCGGCCAGGAAATTTTCCCCACACCAATGCCTTAGGCAATCGATTTCATCAGCCAGACGCCTCACCCATCTGTGAGAAATGAGTCTGGGTTCAAACAACCTGCCTCAGCCCCTAATCTGATGCCACCACCAGCCTGATGCCCACATCTGCTGACAGTTTCTCCATCTGCCACCAACCATCTTTACCAGGGGCTGGTATTGCCACCCCTCCACACTCTGTCATTGTGCCACTGTCTGACCTCATGCTGCTGCTGTGGCTGCTGCCGTGACCTCCACACTGTGTCATTGTGCCCCTCTCTGACCTCATGCTGTTGCTCCTTCCGCCGTCACCTCCACTCTCTGTTGTGCCACTCTGTGGCCTACCCCAGTTTTTGCCACCTCCAGAATGTCATTGTGCCACTGTCTGACCTCATGCTGCTGTTGTTGTGGTGCCATGACATCCACACTGTGTCATTGTGCAACTGTCTGACCTCATGCTGCTGCTGTGGCTGATGCCGTGACCTACACACTCTGTCATTGTGCCACTGTCTGACCTCATGCTGCTGCTGTGGCGGCTGCCGTGACCTACACACTCTGTTTATTGTGCCACTGTTTGACCTCATGCTTTCTGCTGTGGGCTCTGCCATGACCTCCACACTGTGTCATTGTTCCACTCTGTGGCCTACTCCTTTTTTTGCCACCTGTAGAATGTCACTGTGCCACTGTCTGAACTCATGCTGCTGCTGTGGCTGCTGCCGTAACCTACACACTGTGTCATTGTGCCCCCTCTGTGGCCCTACTCCTGTTTTTGCCACCTCCCGAATGTCATTCTGCCACTCTTTGACCTCATGCTGCTGCGTGGCTGCTGCCGTGACCTACACACTGTGTCATTGTGCCCCTGTTGACCTCATGTGCTGCTGTGGCTGATGCCGTGACCTACCCCACTCTGTCATTGTGCCACTTTTGACCTATGCAGCTGCTGTGGCTCCTGCCCTGACCTACACACTGTGTCATTGTGCCACTGTCTGACCTCATGCTGCTGCTGTGGCTGCTGCCATGACCTCCACACTGTGTCATTGTGCCACTCTGTGGCCTACTCCTTTTTTTGCCACCTCTAGAATGTCACTGTGCCACTGTCTGACCCTCTGCTGTGCTGTGGCTGCTGCCGTAACCCACACACTGTGTCATTGTGCACCCTGTGGCCTACTCCTGTTTTTGCCACCTCCAGAATGTCATTGTGCCAATGTCTGACCTCATGCTGCTGCTGTGGCTGCTGCCGTGACCTACACACTGTGTCATTGTGCCACTGTCTGACCTCATGCTGCTGTGCCCATGACCTCCACACTGTGTCATTGTGCCACTCTGTGGCCTACTCCTTTTTTTGCCACCTCTAGAATGTCACTGTGCCACTGTCTGACCTCATGCTGCTGCTGTGGCTGCTGCCGTAACCTACACACTGTGTCATTGTGCCACTCTGTGGCCTACTCCTGTTTTTGCCACCTCCAGAATGTCATTGTGCCAATGTCTGACCTCATGCTGCTGCTGTGGCTGCTGCCGTGACCTACACACTGTGTCATTGTGCCACTGTCTGACCTCATGCTGCTGTGGCTGCTGCCATGACCTCCACACTGTGTCATTGTGCCACTCTGTGGCCTACTCCTTTTTTTGCCACCTCTAGAATGTCACTGTGCCACTGTCTGACCTCATGCTGCTGCTGTGGCTGCTGCCATATCCTACACACTGTGTCATTGTGCCTGTGGCCTACTCCAGTTTTTGCCACCTCCAGAATGTCATTGTGCCACTGTCTGACCTCATGCTGCTGCTGTGGCTGCTGCCATGACCTACACACTTTGTCATTGTGCCACTGTCTGACCTCATGCTGCTGCTGTTGCTGCTGCCGTGACCTACACACTCTGTCATTGTGCCACTGTCTGACCTCATGCTGCTGCTGTGGCTGCTGCCGTGACCTACACACTCTGTCATTGTGCCACTGTCTGACCTCATGCTGCTGCTGTGGCTACTGCCATGACCTCCACACTGTGTCATTGTGCCACTCTGTGGCCTACTCCTGTTTTTGCCACCTCCAGAATGTCATTGTGCCACTGCCTGACCTCATGCTGCTGCTGTGGCTGCCGCCGTCACCTCCACTCTCTGTCACTGATGTTGCCACCTGAGCCCTCAGCTTGTTTTTTTACAGCTGTCACACGCATGAATTTATCAGGCTACATTCCCCCTTCAGTTTTTTGGTCAGTTTTGCCCTCTTAAGTGCCCAGGGAATTTTATAGTGAAGCGATTCTAAGAGCGGCGGCAGTCATCTGCGTGTCATACTAAAACACAACATTGTATGAAGACCAAACCAAGCTCCCTCTGCATATTTAAGCATGGCACAACGTTCTACAGCACCCTGCAGGCTCTGTGCAGCCTGGAAATAGCTGTTTTTTAACGTGATTCGTCCCGAAGTAATTCGGAACAAAGTTATTTTTTGTCGAGAAATTCTGCGAAGTGAACGAACCGAATTTCAGGAAACTCGCCCATCTCTAATTACAGTACAAGACCTTATTGAAAATAAGGTCTTGTACCGAAACACAGTCGCTGTAATGCTACTACGATCAAAGGGTTTTAAACTGTGTGTATAAAAGCTAAGCTTTATGGATGTATGTTTTCATCCTCAAATCGGATTTTGAATACTGGAGACTACTGTATTTGAATTGTAGAACTTTCAATCATTTTGGGCACTTGACATGATCTTTATAATGAAATGAGCTGACTCCCAAGTTTGTTTTGATAAAATTAAAAATGGCTTTTGGTAGTGGGACAAGAAAATAAATAAAACATTAAATATGCACTGTATATGATCTCCCTAAGATGTGTAGGTTTCCCTTATGCTGCCAAAAGGCTTTGATCTGCTAAAGTCACAAAATCTCTCAGGGTATGTTCACACGACGTGTTGAGTCCGTGTGAACATATGCTTTTAGATACGTGTTTGGGTCCATCTGTCGGACCCGTATCTAACAAAAAGCAATGTGATTCACATTGCTTTTTGTTAGAAACACACATCGGCGTTGACATGAGTGATTGCCGATGCGTGTCTCACTCCGTCTTTCGGATCCATCCAAGAATTGACATGACAATTCTTGGTTTGAAAGGTGCAGCAGGAGCCCTATTTTAAACTATAGGGTGTGATCCTGCTGCATCCAACTAGCAGCTGCGTGTTGGATACGTGTTGGATCTGTTTTGGATCTGATCGCTGCAGCATTTTTAGATCTGATTTTCGGATCCAACACGGATCCAAAATCAGATCCGGAAACGCTGTGTGAACAAGACCTTAGAGTATTCTGGATTGTCTTGCAACAGGATGTCAACAGCAGATTCTTTATGTTTTGTAGTGCTGCGCTTTAGATATTCAGAATAGCTGGAATCGTAGCCTAATTGGTTGTCTGTCAGTGTGCCAAAAATTCCTTAGCATTAAACTAGAAATTAGATATATGTTTACATGAAAATAAATCTCTACATTTTATTTAAAAAAGCTATTTCCCACCTAAATAAAATAAAAATTTTCATTACATTCATTTATGTTAAATAATTATTTTTAAGTATACCAATCAAAACTAGATAATAGATTGCCTATCTGATGCTGTCTATAAACACCCAAATAATATACATAACGTATTACAGTATGGCCTTAAAAATGTAGGAATTACTGCATATTTTGTTTTCCAAATACCTGTTAATTAATAGTAACTAATTGACAGCCTATATGCACCCAGGGTAGAGTTTGGTCTACTGTAGATTTGGCATAAGGGTTAGCATTCAACTAACCCAAAATTTAGCCCTGAGGTCTCCCATATGTTTCCCAGATGTCCAGTGATGTTCCTTTGGCATTTTGAGGCATTTGGCTGTAGTAGGTGCTTTCTATTGGCCAGAAAATACTAGCAGAATTTTTCCATGATAGACTTCAAAAAGATCCCAGTCCAGGATGTGTTGAATCCAATTATTGTATCAACTTCCACCAAACTGCTATCAAGCTGAACAGAGAACTATTTGTGAAGTGGATCCTCCTTTGATTGGACATGTTTTTCACTTAGACTGAATTGAGATCCAAGGAACTTGGAGACTAGTTTTGTACCATGAAATCTTTGTTATGTTCATTATCATTACTTGACATTTTTTAAGTGTAGCTGGGCACATTACGTTTTGGCTAAAAATAATTGTCCCGTGATTTTGTTGGCAAAACAGTCATAAAACAATTCAGCATACCGAAGTAATTTTCAAAAAATAAAGTACTCATCAGTATTACCGTTAGATGATGTCCAGTTGTCCATAATTCAAGGTGATATCAAGTGTGTTTCCAGGAGTGGGTGGACTTTTTGGGATATATTATAAAAAAAAACGCATTTGTCAAAATTGGAATTACTTATTTTTATTCTGCTAAAGAAACAAAGGAATTTACAATAAAAGACTTTACTAATTGTGACACAAATCATATAATATATTGTGCAAAATACATTACATGAGATACAACTTATAGTAGAATGGGTGCACCAACCACAAACTGAAGATCAGGATAGGTCGAAAAAAAAGACAATATCTTAGGTGTGGAGAGGTGACAGTAACACCTGGGTCCCAGATACCATGGGGGGGGGGGGGTAATTTAATTTATCCTCTGCCACATAAAGAACATCAGTATTGTAAACGACACATGATATGGTAGAGGGGGCTTACTGTAAATTTGGGACCCAGGAGTTTTTTTTATGTCTTTGGTGTTGTCTTTACTTTTTCATAGGCTTACAAATAAACCCACTCAAGTTATTTTATCTCAGTAAATTATGTGAATTCATTCCAAATTCAGCTATATTTGATACATATAGAAATTTTAGATCATTAAAAAATCTTATATTTTAAAACCTGTGAAATCTCTGCCATTCATTATGTATTGCAGAACTACCATATTAGACACTAGCAGCTCAATCTATAAAAATTAAAAATGACTTGATCAAGGATACCAGTAAAACTTATTAGCCTAAGCAATATGCAAACCTCATCTAACTACCACAAGATTAAGACAATTTTAAGGGAGATTGATGCTTTCATTAACATACAGTTTTGTAGTCAATTACACATTTATCATCATTTGAAGTTTTTGTGTCAGTTCTAATTCTGGGGTCTTGGTAAATTAGATTCGTGTTTATGTTGGAGATGAGAAACATAAAATCAGATATTTCTCTTGGTAATTACAATCAATGTGCCAAGTGAAAGAACGGAGTTTTGTTTCTTACAATAGTGTTCACAGAAAACAGAATCCTTTGTGAATACAACCGAGTTCAGGAACGTATTATAGCTTTTAAACCTACATGCACTCGAAAAATCTAAGCCTCTATATTTCAACATATTTTGGCTACAATTTACGTTGTTTATTTTATATGATATATTCAGTGTGTATTCTATTCACACTATATATATATATATATATATATATATATATAAATATATATATATATATATTATATATATATATATATAATATATATATTATATATATATATATATATATATTGTATATGATTTTACAATAAAGAGAAGAGGCTTTACATTTTTTTTTATTCTGCCTTTCAAGAGATAATACATATATTTTTCAATAGATCTTGCTAGGTGAAAGCTTGTTTTTTGCAGGATGAGTTGTATTTTCTTCCTAACCTATAAAAAAAATCTTTGTTGGGTAATGTGGAAATAAAAATGCAATCGTTCCTTTTTTGTCTCTCTGCTGTTTAAATGACACTTTAACATTATTCTGCAGGTCTGTATGGTTCTGGTAATTCCAAACATAATACTTAAGAAAAAAAAACACAATATTTATGATTATAGTTATAGACATTCCCCTCTATTGGCCCACATGTATAAATGCCTTAATGTGGTTATTCATCCACATATGTCCAGTATTTTGGTTGTGCACGTGCTATCCCGAGTATTTTATCTTTCTTTTTTGTCTATCTTTTTTAATTTATTTATTTATTACTTATGAAAGCCTTTTGGATTACTAACCTAATTAAACTCTATTTGTTCATCGTTTAAATCACAGTCTTCATGTAAAGGATCTTTATCACTGGCTTACTGAGAATTATTATCCTATTTACTCACAAGTAAAGCGTCACTACATTCTAATTAAACCTATATAACATATCATTAATTAGTGTTTGGTCATGTCATGTTTTCTACAAATAGTGAAACCATGGATTCAATTTTGCATCAGATTATTTGCTTTGCAGTGTATGTTGTATACACATCATTTTGTTAATAATAGAATAACCTTTACCTTACTTAAGATGCCACCAATGTTGTTTTAAGTCCAGACTCACCCTATTTTAATTCATTTTCCATTTATATTATTCTGAATAATCTGGCTAGGATAGGAGGATTTTTCATTCATCTGACTCTGTTAGCTATTTTGGAATGCATTGCACTTCATGTATAAAACATTTAAGTACTGCAATCTCCTTAGGCAAGTGCTTAAAATGGGAAGTTATCTTTAATTCCTTTCTTTTTCATTATAACCACATTATACTTGGAACTTGGAACTTGGAACAACTCCAGTTAACACATATTTCACCATATACACTTTCTTTTCCCAGGAGTAGGGAACCTCAGATGTCTTTAACTGGACAGTTCAAATATAACTGATTCTTAACCCTCTTCTGACAGCCTCTAATAATTTTACAAGAGCTATAACTTTTTTAATTTTTCATGTGCATAAACATATGAGGTCTTGTTTCTGCAGGACAAGATGTATTTTTAAAGGGGCAATTGAATTCGAAGTGGGGTGAAATGTAACAAAACACACTTATGTCAGGTTCATTTTTATGTTGTTTAACCTCTTAAGGACCCAGCTAGTTTTGGCCTATTTATGAAAGCCCTATTTATGAAATCTGACATGTGTCACTTTATGTGAGAATAACTTTTTGACACCTTTACCTATCCATATGTTTCAGAGATTGTTTTCTCGTGACACATTGTGCTTTAAATTGTTAAGAAATTTTGGTCAATGCAATCTTTTTTGTGAAAAATATCAAAATTTTGTTAAAATTTGGAAAAATTTTTCATTTTGAAAGTTCTAACATTTCTGCATGCAAGACAGATAATTATTCATCACAAACTAGTTTATATCTAGCTTTTACCATATGTCCACTGTAGGTTGGAATCATTTTTCAACTATCTTTTTATTTTTTTTACAACGGTCAGGAGGCTTAGAAATTTAGTAGTAATTTCACACATTTTCAAGAAAATTTGCAATGTACATTTTTTTATGGACCAGTCCAGATCTGACATGGCTTTGAGGGGCCTGCTTGTTAGATAACCCCATAAATGACTTTTTCTAAGAAACTACACCCCATAAAGTATTTACAACAGTGTTTAGGAAGTTTGTTAACTCTTTAGATATTTCATAGAAATTAAAGCAAAGGAGAGGTGAAGTTTCAAAAAATCACTTTTTTGCAGATTTTAAATTGTTATCCATTATTCACTGGAATACGGTAAATGTGACCAGGTAAATGTAACTTACTATCAATTCATCCAGGTCTACCGTTTTTAGAGATATCCCATATGTGGCCCTAGTGAATTATTTGGCTCTACCACAAGCCTCAGAATAGGAGGAGCACCTACTGGACTTTGGGGTCTTATTTTTAATACAATTTTATTTAGGCGCTATTTCAGGTTTGTGGACCCCATAAGGTGCTAAAACTTAATAAACACCCCTAAAAAGACCCAATATTAGAAACTAAACCCCTTAAAGAATATAACTAGGGGTGAAGTGAGTGTATTGATCCCACAGGTGTTTCACAATTTTTTTTTAGCATTAGGCTGTGAAAATTAAAAATGTATTTTTTCCAACAATATGCAATTTTAGCTTAAAAAATTTCATATTTTCAAGGAATCCTGGAAAAAAAGCACCCCAAAATTTGTTAAACAATTTATTCCAAGTTCAGCAATACCCTATATGTGGGTGCAAACTGCTGTTTGGGTGCATGGCAGGGCGTACAAGGGAGGGAGTGCTATTTGGCTTGTGGAACGCAGATTTTGGTGGGTGCCATGTCGCATTTGCAAAGCCCCCAAAGTAGCAGAACAGGTGAAACCTTCCAGAAGTCGCCCATTCAACACTACTCATGGATCTCATCTAGGGCTGTATTGTGCATTTTGGGCGCACAGGTGTTCCATAGTTTTTTTAGCATTGGGCCATGAAAATGGGGAGTAAAAAACGCAGTTCCGACATTTGTTTTTTACAGTCTTCGCCGAATGGTATAAATTACAGCATAACTTTACTATGGGGTTTTGTACAATTACAATGATATAAATTTTATACAGTTTTATGTTTTATTACTTTTACACAATAGAAATATGTCTATAAAAATAGCGTTTTTATGTTCTCCTATTCTGACAGCACTAACTTTTTTATTTTGCTGTGTGCAGAGCTGTGTAGGGGCTTGTTTTTTTTTTTTGCAGGATGAATTGATATTTTTGTTGGTGCCACTATGGGGTTCATATGATGCTTTGTGCACTTTTTATTAAGGTTTTGAGGCGTTTTGAACAAAATACAGCAATCCTGGTAGTGCTTTTTATTTTTATTTTTTACAGCGGTCACTGTGCGGTATAAATGACATACTTGCTTTACTTAGCAGGTCAATACAATAACAGTCATACCCAAGTTGTATTTTTTTATGTTTTACTGTTTTTACACAATAAAAACATTTTTTTTCAAATAGGAAAACACGTTTTGTATCGCCATAGTCTGAGAGGCATAACTTTTTTATTTTTCTGTGTACAGAGATGTGTAAGGGCTTGTTTTTTGCGGGATGATTGGAAGTTTTTATTGGTATCATTTTTGGGAGGATGTGGCTTTTCCATTTTAAATCCATTTTTTGGAAGGCTGGGTGAAGAAAATACTGCAATCGTAGTAGTGTTTTTTTATTTTTATTTTTAACAGCACTTGCCGTGCAGTATACATGACAAATTCGTTTTAATGTGTGGGTTCATACAATTACTATGATACCCAATTTATGTAGTTATTTTATGTCAAAATGCTTGAAACAAAAGAAGTGTTTTTATTGTGTAAAACAAAATTTATCTTCTAATAGCCATAACTTTTTAATTTTTCCGTATACAGAGCTATGTAAGGTTTTTTTGTTTTTTTTTGGGGATGGACTGATGTTTTAATTGGCACCACTTTGGTGTTTATATGAGTGCTTCATCACTTTTTATTTCATTTTATGTGCAGCGGGATGAACAAAAATCGCAATTCTGTGATTGTTTTTTTTTTACGGTGTTCACCATGCGGGTTAATTAACATGACAGATTTATATGCAAGCAGCGACACTAAACATGTGTACTTTATTTATTTTTTATCTTTTTTGAGGCGATTGCCATTTGTAAAGGGGAAAGGGGCAATGTACGTGTTTTAATTTTATTTTTAGTGTTTGCATTTTACTGATTTTTCACTTTTTTGTTGTTGTTTTTTTCCCTTTTTTCACTTTTTTTTTACTTTTCCCCATAGGGAATTTGAATGAGTGATCTTCAGATCACTCATTCAATAAAAATCAATACATAGCTTATTGCTGTGTACTGGTCTCTATGGCGACTGTCCGTCACCAGTTCCGGCCATGCCCACAGGTCACTGCCAGTCATGGTGACGTCACAGACAGTCCGTAAAGTATTCTATGCCTTCTGGGCTGTCAGTTAGGAGACAGAGCTTGCTCCTTCTGTGTCTTGCTTAGTTATCGTGAATGCTATATCGCGATAACTAATGATCTCCAATAACTAGTGATCTGCGGTTGTGGCCGATACTGCGGGATGTCAGCTGTAATAACATATCACTTTGTTTTAGAATTTGCACGTTCCCCAGGATGCATATGTATACATCCAGGTGTGTTAATCCCCAAACAACCTGGATGTTGATCTGGGGTAAATCTTCAGTATAAATTATAGGTTATCTGTATTCTTTGGTTTGGTACAATTCCAGCGATCAACATCAACATGAAGGGTTTTCATTAAGTTTTAGCACTTTTTAAGAAATACAAACATTCTCTATTTCTTGAATTTTCACTACAGCGCCATTTTTTGCGACAAATAACTTTTTTGTTTTTCCACCTTTGGACAGAGTGATGGTGCATTATTTGTGGGCTGAAATGTAGTTTTTACTCGTATAATTTTGAGATATACCATATATACTCGAGTATACCCCGAGTTTTTCAGCACAAAAAATGTGCTGAAAACTCCGTCCTTGGCTTATACTCGAGTCAGGTGCTTCGAGCTGGGAAAACTCGGGTGCTGTGATAGCCTATGTGCCAGCAGGGACACTTCTGCTACATGCGACTTCTCAGGAAGTACATATAGCAGAATTCTGAGTAAGCGCTGCCATGGCCTGGGCACTGCCGGCGATCTCTTCACCTGTATGCAACTCCTCTGGGAGCGCATACAGGTAAAGATACCACTGCGGAGCAGAGAGCGAATGATCCCTGCTCCACAGTGAACCCCGGACGGCCGCACACATGCTACTGTTTGGAGTTTCCGGCACAGGCAGTGTGCTTTGTCATCACGCCGCCTGTGCCAGAAGACGGAGCACCTGGGAGTCAGAGCAGCGAGAGAGTGAGGTAAGCGCTTGTATTTTTTTTTTAAACCCTGCCTATACCTGCCTGTATTGGATATTTACCTGCCTATACCTGCCTATGGGGACATATACCTGCCTATACCTGCCTATAGGAACATATACCTGCCTATAACCTGCTTATACCTGCCTATAGGGACATATGTCTGCCTATAACCTGCCTATCACCTGCCTATAGGGACATATTCCTGCCTATAACCTGTCTATACCTTCCTATACGGACATATACCTGCCTATCACCTGTCAATGAGGACATATACCTGCCTATAACCTGCCTATGGGGACATATACATGCCTATAACCTTACTATGGGGGACATATACCTGCCTATGGGATATTAAACTGCCTATACCTGCCTATGCAATTTTATTGGTATCCATTTTTATTTTTTAAGTCAACCAGTAGCCGCTGTATTTTCCACCCTAGTCTTATACTTGAGTCAATAAGTTTTCCAAGTTTTTTGTGGCAAAAGTAGGTGCCTCGGCTTATATTTGGGTCAGCTTATACTCGAGTAAATACAGTATGTAATTTGTTTTATCCCTTTTCATCCCAATTTTTAGGGGGCATGAGAAGACCAAACACCCCCACCACCACAATTTAGGTGTTTGAATAATTTTTTTTTCTACGATGTTCAGCATACGGGATGAATTATATAGTATTTTAAAAGATTGGACTTTCATGGATGCGGCAATACCAATTATGTGTAATTTTTTTTTCTTTTTTGTAAAATAGATAAAGTTGGTAAATTTGATCTTTCAGTATTTTATTATTGTTTATACTTAAGAACATTTTTTTTTTAACTTTTACATTTAGTCACTTTAGGGTTCTTGACCATTATCTAAATAATGCAGAAGTGTGTATCAGACTGTGTGGTGGTGATATAAGAAACACATTTTTTATATTACATATGCTGTTATTATGCAACAGTACTAAAATATAAAAAAGAATATATATTTACTATCACTGTCATTGTTCTGACCCCTTTTATTTGACTTTACCCTAAATAAAAAAGTTAAACTTGTCTTTCAAAAATACAACTCACTTTTCATAACCCAAGCCAAAGCTATATTAACAGAAAAATAAAATGCAGCAATGCAAAACCTGATAAAAATTCCTCCAAAATATGTTTGGTAGTAAAGGAAGAAGAACCGTTAAATAAAGATGTAGCAAAGAATCTAACATGTAACATCATGATGGCAATTTTCAGCTAGATAAGAATAAGATGTGTACACAACAATCTGAATATTACGTCCTGGGATACCTTTTTATTGTTCACTTACAATAAATATAACTATTTAGGTCTTTAGGATCACAACAGTTGTCTGTATTTATTGAAGAGAACATTTTTCAGAAATTAGTTTTATATTGTCCTCAGGTGGATGGAAGATAAAATTGATATCACTCTGCTGGTGACTAGTGGGAACATATCTTGAAATAGAGAGAGAAAAAAAAAAGAATGCATAACATTAGTACTGATGTCAAATTATCATGGGAAGTGCTGTCGCCCAGTGGTAAGCACTGTTGTCTTGCTGTGCTGGGGCTTTTTGTTTTAAATCCAACCAAGTAAAAGAGCTGCATGGAATTTTTAAGTTCTTGTTTCTGTGGATTTCCTCCAGTTATTCCATTTACTGAATGTCATGCTGCATTTTATTTACTTTCTTATAAAATTGACATCAGTTTGTCACAGTGAGAAACATAGAATTAGAGTTTGTTCCCTCCACGCTTTCACCCACCTCTCCATCATCTGTGTCTGGGACTGATGTGAATGATGATATTCTCTATAAACATCATATCAGAGCCAAGTAGGTATCAGAAATATGTTTTTGTATGAATACAGTTAATAATAAACCATAGGCTTCGAAATCAGTTTCATTGTGCACCCACCTCAGTGTCTATAACCAGAGAATCGGAGACAGCTCCAATTTTGACTGCTTAACAACATGGATGCCGAGGTCAGTGCAACTACATCTTCTAGACCATTATACAGCAGTTTGGCACCTCCATCCATTTTCATACTCCTATTACCCCCTTCCAAAATTAGAGCTTATGGATCATGAAATATGGAGTTGAAGAAAAAGCTTAAACATTCTTGCCAGAAATTGCTACTTTGGATATTTCTTAGTTGTTTACATTCTTCTGTTTAAAAGAAAACCTTCCCATACACCAGACCTGCCTAACAATATATGTAACACTTATTATTAGTATGCTCTCCCTACTTTATTTTAGAAACAGTGTTGTGTTCATTTGTTGTTTTCGAAATGGCAAGTTGCCTTGTTTTACATAAAAACTGAGATGCAATATCAGACACAGCTTTTATACAAATATGATATTTCTAAATGAAACAAAAATGTAACTTTTGTCTATGACTCTAATTAACAGGGAATCTGACAACAGTTTTATGCTGTTTTGGAGGAAACGCATTTTAACAAAGTGCAAAGCATGGAGGAGAAAGCATACAATTCTCATATCTAATTTTTATTTTAGGCCATTCACCATACATTCCATATCTCTTTGGGAAAATTACTATAGTTATAGCATAATGCCTTTATTTTTGAATGGGGACATCACTGCTGTGTCTGCTGAGTGGCTGCAGCGGTCCCTTGTCACTAATTTACATCACGGTTCGGACTGAAACAGCTCACAATAGTGATCAGTTTGGAAGTGATGCCGCGTCAACAGAAGGCCGAAAGAGGAGCAGGTGAAACTATAAACCAAAGTAAAGTATAAGTTGTTTTTTTTTTATTTTACTGGGGTTTAGGGAGCTATTGATCTTTTTTTTTAATGAGTTGGACAACCCCTTTAAGGTTTCCTTAATGGTGGTGTAAAATGTTCAAGAAGAACTATGCTTAGCTTTTGGTCAGAGAAGGTGGTGCCTGTTGAATCCCAGATACACAGTTTTCTCTGCCCATACCTGATCTAGGAACTTTAACCTAGAAAGAGAGTTTCATATTCAGCTTATAGTCCAAGTAGTGCAATGTCGTATTGTATTAGCCAAAGAAAGTGGTAGAAATGTGAAGAAATCATGCAATACCCTTAAGAGGCAAACTGAGTATACTTGATAGTAAGCTTTCAAGAGTACTATCTCTCTTCATCAGACATGACGTTATACAAGAAAATGAAAATTCACAGACTGTTTCCATATATGAGACTTAGGTCTATAAAGGATCTTAAAAACTTTTAAAATAACAAAATGCAATATAATCAGGAAAGGCATCTTATTTGCAACAGCTCAATAAACTACAAACTAGTAAGGTGTGTCAAGAGGAACAATAGCTCTTTTAATTATCTGTTTGTTGTCAGTTGTAATTTGTGGACTCCATAGACAAACCAGTTCACGTATTGGGTGACAAGTATAACATAATGTCTGATGAAGACACTCTCAAACGCTTACCAACAAATGTACTCAACCTCTAAAAGTTATTGCCTGATTTCTTCATTCTTCTATATATTAAGTAAACATCTCTAAATTCAGAAGAAGTAAATAAATGTCTGGACATGGTTAGTCAATTACACATGACTGTCAGGTGCAAACACATGATTTTCAGAGGATGGTTTTTCAAATCTTAGGATATATTGATAAGAAGTATTCATGTCTTATTGTCACAAGGTCTGCAAAATGGGTGTGTCTGCATGGCAGTATGCAAATACTAGCCAGATTCTGATTCTGATTATTTTGACATCTTTTCCGTGGTTTTGGGGGGCGGTTGTGTCCGCGGTTTACGGATTCGCCCATGCACCTTAACCACTGACAGGTTCATGTTCTGCCCGAAAACCGGGCGGAAGAATTAATATGTTCTAAATTTTTCGAACCTACAGTGGTGTGAAAAACCATCCGGCAGAAAATCCGATCAGTTGGGACTGCTGAATGTATTTCTATTACTTTCAAATCCGAAAACCGTCTGTAAATCTGACCAAAAATCCTGCTGTGGGGACACGCCTTATGTTGGTTAAAAAAAAACTGCATTTCAAACTCTGCAGATGCACCACTTCACTAGTACACTGTATAATGAAAATCAATACTGATCATTTGCCTCTCCAAAAGCACATATGTGATATTGTAGCTACCTCTAAATAACACAGTCAAACAGATAATAAATGATACCTCTGTACAAGAAGCAAGAATGTCGCCATACATATTACTAGTTTTAAACAAATCCTACTGTAGTAGGTTCAAATGTATAAATAACACCATTAGCTAAGAACCAAATAATACTGCCAATATATGGCTATGTATTACCACCACATAGTGACTGAATTAGACCTCCATACTACAATTAAAGAAAAAACACTATACAAAAATGAAAAGCTCGCATTATCTTTCCACTGTTTTGGACAATAAATGAAGCTGGTATTAACTCACCCACTATCTAAAACCATAATGAAAAGAGACATTAATACCTTTACTTCTGTAAACTACCTTAGAGATTGACATTAACTCATATAACTGCATAGCCCAAAGAGCAATTCATTATATTTTTCAATACCTTACACAACGGAGAAAGATAGTATTAAATTCTGTAGAGCTGCTGTTTTTCTGCAGCTTCATTGCTTTGGTTATAAGTGGCAGTTTATATAAAGAGGGAAGTCTGAAACCTTTATTTAATAATTAATTATCCTTTTTTTGTCATCTAAACTTTAAGGTCCTTGAAGTCCTTTTTAGTTTCTATCTTAACATAGATAATTGTTATCAAATGTTGAGCAATTTAAGTGACTCTAATTCAAGTTTTTGTACAATGTCACATTAAATGTTTATTTGTAGTGATTTCTGAAAAATGAAATTTTGGAAATGAAATATGTAAATTAAGAAAACATTTGGTAACATTGTGAAAATTTGATTTAATGGAGTGTTAATTAATTAAACTTAGAATTTTGTCAATTTAACATTTGTGTAAACTTATTCTTTTAGAAAATGCTTAATTGAAAGACTTTAGAAAAGAATAAATCATGCAATAAAATGTCATCCCTTCAGAAAAGGTTTAGAGTAGTTTTTAGTGAGCTAAAATTGTATGTTCTAATTAAGTTATATATTTTACTGCTCAGTAACTATTGTGCAAATACAGTATATTATGTATTCTATGTATTCTGTGTATGCATGTTTTCTACTATAAATTTACACTATGCTTACTGCTATGTACTTCCACTATTCTTACAACTATATAGTTGCATTACACTTAATATTTTATACTTACTCTATACTTATAAATCCCAGAAGACTGAAGGCCTAATTACTGATCTATAGGCAGGTCAGAAACCAATTCCCAATACGATTCAGAGCAGTCACAAAGCCATATGGGAGGGTTTCACAGTTGTAATGCACCGATATGCTGTCACATCAAGGGAAGTACCGTGAGCCCTAACTGGACCCCAGCCCACTTTCCCTGCCTACATGACGTGCGCCCTAAATGGCAGACCCCAACTTGGCAGCAGTCCCTATGCTACTAATGTGCAGGGGCCATCAGGTGAAAGGATAGTCAAACAGTCCAGGTCGGTAACAGAACAGTAACATAAGGCCACAAAATGGAAGACAAGAGAGAAACCAGGAAACACGCCAAAGGTCGGAGCACTGTCAGGAGCAAAGTGCAAAATCAGAAAACAAGCCAAGGTCCAATAACAAGCAGAGGTCTGATACACGGATAAACCAAGCAAACAACAAAGCACAGGTAAGTTAAGGCAGCCAGGAAACTATCACAGGCGCAGCCTTCAGATTGCAGGAGGTTTAAATGTGATGCCGGACACCATCCTTATAGCTAATTAGTGCGGTCTCCAGGTCCTCCCATTCGCCGATGCGACACGGCCCATGTCCAGAGTGGCTGGACCTATGTCACTCAAAGAGTCTCTAGCAGATTGTCTCTCAAGGTGGGGTTACAAATCAGCTACTGCAGGATGTTGCTCCCTGCAGGCTGAATGCTGCCTAGGTAAACTAGCAATGACATTCACTTATCACTCATATACATTCTATGACATGATACAAGACATGACACAAGACTGTCATCACATAGAAGCCTATTTATGTGCAAAGTTAATGTCATGCAGCCTCCTACTACCACCCTTTAAGAGAGTAATTATATATATATTACACTGTGCTGGCGTAACGTCCTATTGGTGGTGCCACTACTGTTTGATTGGGCAGGCTGTCCAGCATCTTCTAAATGTGCAAAATCAACATTGACATACCTCCCATACTGAAAAATATAGAAGCTTAAATGGCAGCTCTCAACAAAAAATAGAAAAACGTACTGTGCACTGAAAGGGAGATTGAACTAGTGTAAATGCCAGTAAATCAGGTCTTCTATCCACTCTCTTAAAGAGTGGTGGTAGGGGGCTGCATGGCATTAACTTTGCACATAAATGGGCTTCTATGTGATGACAGTCTTGTATCATGTGTAGTGCATTAAGTTACTGACATCTCACACACTTCAACATAAAATAGTAAGAATCAATGCTGAGAATAAAATCAAACATGAGCTATTAGATGATATTTTGGCCAAAATACGTAAGCTTACAAGGAGTGATGAGCGATTGTGTCAACCATCGTTACCGAGTCGATAGTTGATATCGACAATTATCATGACGATAGTCGATAGTCGATAACAGAGAGGAACAACAGTTTCATTCTTACACCCAAAAAGGGGTGGAGAAGCTGGAATTCAAATCCAAAACAGTAAACTGGATATGTGCTACATAGTGTTGAGCGATTTTTATCGACAAAGTTGAAATCGGCAAGGTTTTTATGGTGATCGAAATTTCCAGATCATGCGATAATTAAGGTTAAAATCTGTGCATCATCTATTAAGATCGCGCCCTTTTTCGGCGCTTCTGTAATTTTGGCGGCCAGGCAAATCAGATTACAGAATAGAGCAGGGTGAGATGGGTGTGCGACGTCATGACTGGGATGTGTATGGTTTCGATTGGGGTGGAAAAATCACATGACCTCGTTTTACATAGAACAGTGTTTCCTGTTTCAGCCTCAGTGTCTCTCAGCGTCTCATAGGGATAGACCTGCGTTCTGCCTGTGGCCAAACAGCTCGCGAAATTAGTCTATTTCTGCACAGAGAAACCTTACTATTAGTGGGACCTTCCAATTTAGGTTTTTG